>JANEYF010000046.1:0-127672 GCA_029963845.1 Rhamnusium bicolor | reverse complement strand
CATTTTTAACATATTTGCTAATATTATTTTTAACTGTTTTTTCCTGCTCCATTTTCGGTGCCAACGCAGGCATGAAACAAATCTTTCTGATTTAATTCACATTAATTTACTTTGTATTGTCTGGATTACCTATGAATTTAATAAAAAATAAAGAAAGTGTTCATTAGAATTGTGTAGTACTTAATTTCCTGAAAATGTGATTATACAGAAATAAATATTCAGCTACCGGGTAATGTAACTAATGTCGTAGTAACAAACCCACTGTGGCCCGTAAGTAATTTGTGCTGGGCCATTTAATCTCAATTATTGTTATTATAAAGTTGTACGTTGTAACCGCGAAGTTATTGCGAACATAAAAATACCCTTACGCAGTAATCTTTACAAAATGAGTAAATTTTTCAGAACTGACTAAAAGTGTAATATGCATAGTAGACCATTTATATAAATTAACCTCGTTTTTTTGAGATGCCAATTATAATATTTTCGTATCATGGCTAAGTATATTACTTTTTCATTTCTATATAGATTAAGCATTGTCTAAAAAAATTCAAATTCCAGATTATGATAAAATGCATGTTTGAGCCTTGAAAATGGTAAATTTGTTCGAAACGGCGCGTACCGTCTGTGTGTCTATATGTTTGTGCTTGACAGGTTTTCTCCCACAGGGCACAACATAAAAACCTGAATCTTTGCATATAAGAGTACATTACGTGCATTAACGTATAGTGAAATCTTTTTATCAAAAGAAATCGTTATGGTGTTTTCTTTGATCTCTAGTACGATTGGTCGCGTGATGCAAAATTACGAAAGCAATAACTCGAATGAAAGGTAAGATACCATTATTTTTATTAGACAAAGTTATTTAGAATAGATTACTGATTCCATATACAAAATTACAACCGCCTGCTTAAAAAAATATTTTTTTCCATTTTTTATAGTATAAGGAAATACCAAAAGGTCGGCTATTTCTTCAGACTTTAACCCAATAGAATAGTGTTTGGAAAGCTACAAAATTTAAACAATTTAATAATGGCCATATGTGAGGAGTGGCATGAATTGTGATAATAAAATATAAACAATATAGTAAGAAGTATAGACGGTGCAAAGAAGTTATAAAGACCAGAGGTGGTCCTACCCGTTATTAATGTTTGAAACCACTGTGTAACGGTCCATTTTTAGATATAATTAACTTGCGTTTCATTTAATGCTAATTGCATAAATTGGTTTGAGGTCAACCTTAAAAATTCTAGAACCTACTTAAATAACTTGTAAATCCTTGATATAATCCAAGCGACCACTGGACCTTTAGTGCACCAGCGAGAACACTGCGGTGTGTGGGGACAAGGGGGAACGCTTGTGCTAAGACGGTTAGGTTTTTTGAGAAGAAGCGGTGAAGTGTGGACCTGGGTGTTGTCTGTTGTCTTGCTATTTTTATGTTACCTTTACCTTTACGTTGCGTTAGAGACAAGGCTGGTACGTCCAAGCAGTTAGTTGTGTGTGTTGTACGTTGCTTTTACGGACTACATTGGAGATTTTGTCTGGCTGAAAGTTATGGTTAAGAAGTTACGAAATATGTAGCCTATGAAAGATATTATATGAGCTGATAAGGTTATCTTCCTTCCAATTATTGTTCAAATAGGTACCTATTAAGTAATAAAAAAGCAAGTTTCCGCTTTGAGTGCGAGCTGGAAATTTGAGACTAAATTTGCATCAACGGGCAGATTTGCCTGTCCAATGAACTAGAGGTGGAGAAAGCCCCTTAGACTTTTTAATTTGCTATTGAGCTGTGTGAGACACTTTAGTGAAAATAACTGTTCTTTCCCCCTTTCAACGGCACTAGTGCGTATAACTTTTTTTAGACTTTTATATATGTAACTATTTAAACGAAAAAGAAAGGCGGGTGGCGCCCTAAACAAACTCGTTAAATGAATTTATTTTAGGATTTTCTGTAGTTTGAATTTGTGTATCTGTAACTAGTTTATTATTTGCTGACCACGCCCTGACCTTCTTGTGTATTACCTTCTGAATATATGTATGTCTTTTTTATGTTGTCGTTTCATTTGAATCATTAAAGTAAGTTAAAATAGCGAGGGCAAAACCTCTCGTTACAAATGTTCGTTTTTTTTTTTGTAAATATAATATGTCCCTTGTATTAGTCTTTTCAGTACAAAGAAATATTATTATTTTTTGAAAATATTGCACTTGCGCAAAAAATTGTATTTTAGCACATAAGCAAGGTAGAATAAAAATTTAAAAAAAGTGTATTGCTGAGGTATGAGACTATAATATAATTTCTTAAAGGTTTAGTCTGATATATATTGATATTATAACTTGATGGGAATTGGTCAATCAAAAACAGAAAATCTACTTTCTTCATTTAGTCAAAGTTTGGCTAATTTTTATTACCATCCTCAGGATTGTGTTTTTCCTTTTTATAATTAGTAATAAATTAAACAAAGAGAACTGGTATAAAATATAAGTTTAGTTAAATAAAATATACTGGTTCTCATTTGTTTAATTTATTACTAATTATAAACAAGAAAAACACAATTGAACTAGTCCTGAGGAAGCTAATAAAAGTTAGCGAAACGTCGACCATTAAAAAGTAGTTTTTCTGTTTTTGATTAACCTATTTCCATTAAGTTGTAATATGAAGTGTATGCAGGGTGTTTATTGCACATCATAAACCTGTTTGAATTTTACAAAAAATCAGGGGGTGATTTTACTCAAAAATAGTAGTTACATAACTTTAAAACTTCTTTTTTTCATACTAATATTTCATTGTAATTTTTTTTGCTTGTGAAGCGATTTTTTTTCAAATTTGGTGTAGTTTGTAACGAGGAGATTTGCCCTCGCTATTTTGACTTACTTTAATGATTCAAATGAAACGACAACATAAAAAAGACATACATATATTCAGAAGGTAATACACAAGAAGGTCAGGGCGTGGTCAGCAAATAATAAACTAGTTACAGATACACAAATTCAAACTACAGAAAATCCTAAAATAAATTCACTTAACGAGTTTGTTTAGGGCGCCACCCTCCTTTCTTTTTCGTTTAAATAGTTACATATATAAAAGTCTAAAAAAAGTTATACGCACTAGTGCCGTTGAAAGGGGGAAAGAACAGTTATTTTCACTAAAGTGTCTCGCACAGCTCAATAGCAAATTAAAAAAAGTCTAGGGGCTTTCTCCACCTCTAGTTCATTGGACAGGCAAATCTGCCCGTTGATGCAAATTTAGTCTCAAATTTCCAGCTCGCACTCAAAGCGGAAGCTGGCTGTTTATTACTTAATAGGTATCTATTTGAACAATAATTGGAAGGAAGATAACCTTACCAGCTCATATAATATCTTTCTTAGGCTACATACTTCGTAACTTCTTAACCATAATTTTCTGCCAGACAAAATCTTCAATGTAGTCCGTAAAAGCAACGTACAACACATACAACTAACTGCTTGGACGTACCAGCCTTGTCTCTAACGCAACGTAAAGGTAAAGGTAACATAAATAAATATAGTTTAAAAAAACTAAAAAACACGCTTTTAAAGCACATCAAACTAAAAAAGTGAAAAATAATTATTAATATAAACTGAAAACAATAATGAACGAAAAATACTAGTATTATTGTGAAAAAAATCGTGGGTTGCTCGATATACGAAAAATATGGCACAAAGCGCCCCACGCTTTTTTCACAATAATACTAGTATTTTTCGTTCAATATTGTTTTCAGTTTATATTAATAATTATTTTTCACTTTTTTAGTTTGATGTGCTTTAAAAGCGTGTTTTTTAGTTTTTTTTAAACTATATTTATTTTTCACTTTTTAGTTTGATGTTCTATGAAAACGTGTTTTGTAGTTTTTTAAACTATATTTATATTGCTTATTGATGCTGATATTATAACACATTACGATCCAACAGATATTTCTGAAAAAAAAACATTTTTTTATTTCAGCCGTGGGATTTGAACTCACGCCCGAGGAGTCTGTTGTTTCGCGTCGACTGCCTTAGCCCGCTCGACTACCGATCTGGCTGACAATCACGGAATGTACTTACATATTAAGCCTTTGCTCTCACGCAGAGGATACGTGAGGAAAGGACTTGCGATCCTGATCAGGATAATGATATAAACTTATCAAATTATTGTATTGTTACCGGTTCTTCGTAAGTGTACAAAGTTTCAATTAAATCTGTCCATTTAAAGTGGGTCAGAATCGAGTCCAAAGAGTCGGTTACAAACAAACAAACAAACAAACAAGCAAACAAGCAAGCAAGCAAACATACAGGTGAAGCTAATAAAAGCGTGTTAAAATATCAAGACAACAGACAACATCCAGGTCCACACTTCACCGTGGCTACCCAGCGTCTGTCTTCAAAAACCTAGCCATCCTAGTACGAGCATTCTCCCTTGTCACCACACACCGCAGTGTTCTCGCTGGTGCACTAAAGGTCCAGTGGTCGCTTGGATTATATCTAGGATTTACAATTTATTTAAATCGGTTCTAGAATTTTTAAGGTTGACCTCAAACCAATTTATGCAATTAGCATTAAATAAAACGTTAATTATATCTAAAAATGGACCGTTACAAGTTGTTGCAAATAGTGAATTGTACTAACTACTAAAAAATTGGGAAGCCTTAAAGGGCTTAATTGAAGTGCCATTGTTGACAACAAATTTGAGTAGAACTTTTTTTATTCGTAATTTTTTAAAAATTTCAATAATTTATTATTAAAGGTCATTAAAAAAGTGCCATTGATGACTACAAATTTGAGTAGAACTTCTTTTTTTATTCGTACCTTTTTAAAAATTTTAGTAATTTATTATTAAAGGTCATTAAAAAATCTTCTCTTATTTTAAATCGATAAAGTCAACCATTCCTGAGAAAAAAGTGTTTAAAGTTTTGCAAAACTTCTTGAATCCTTAACTTACGCTATAAAAACACAGAATATGTAACTCTGTTAATAGCGAGATTTAAAAAAAAAATTATATGAATTTGTATCATTATTTTTATGACTAGAATCACCTCCAGAATTTGTGCTCATAATTTCCAGACACATTGTATAAAGTGCCTTTAAACTATCCTTTCAGAACATTAATAACCGTTTATTGTAGTCTATAGAAGAACTGATAAATGTAGATTCAGATAAAAAACGAATCAGGTAAAAAATATAAAATTTAAATAACTGTTCCGTTTCAATTGTTGACAAGTATCTAATAATGTTAATACAGCTAACTTGCACTTTTTTGATGTTCTGGATCTATTCAAAGTTTCCTCAATAAATCTGACCCATCATAATACATAATTTTTATTTGATCTGCTATTATTTATTTAATCTTGTATTATATTGTTCAGTACAATCACCACATTAGAATTGTTTTAATTTTTTATTTGCTTAAAGAATCTTAGAATGCTTTTCGTCGCGTTCTTCACAGACATTGTGAATTTCAGTCTCACTATAATAATTATTTTAAACATTAAGATGATCTTATATTCTACAGTATTAAAATGTTATTAGTTCCTATATATTCTAACAAAAAAACTTGAAAATACTTTACTCTAAAGTTACTTAAAGCTGAAATTTAAAGCTTAAAACTTTACTGACAGTGAAAAATTCCCTGTATACTATACTTAGGGTATTAAAACTTTGTATATACCTAAATTCTTTTATGTTCGACTAAAATCTTAATAAAAGTTTGCTTTAAAATTGTTACAGAGAATATATTACCTTATACATACATAGAAGATGCAAGGCTGTAGGCAATACGTCTTTAACGTATAAGGCTCAACTACTGTAGTAATTTTCTAGTAATTTTTACATATCTATATAAGTAAATCATTTTTCTCGTACATCTATTATACAGTTTCATTTTAAAACTGCAATGATATAAGAAAGACTCTTGGGTGTAAACAGTTTGAAATGTTAAATTTTTTAATTTTAATTCAATTAGTTTATTGATAAAATAACAATAAATTTGAAAACACTATTCTCTGAGAAAATATGTCATTGTTATATTTGGTTCATTTCGTCTTCCTTTTATTAAAATAGATTCAAATACAAACATTTTAAGGGTAACCACATTGTTTGTATATTTCAATACATTCTATTCATTTTTAGCCCAAATCTATACCATTTGCAAAATTTATTATTTTTCTGTAATTAAAAAAAAAAGAATAATATCCCTACTTATGTTGAACTTTAGCGATGAAAAATATATACAGGGTGTCTCACCAGGAATTGCATTGATCGATATAGGGAAAAGTACGCGCCAGAAAATTTTATAATTTTCGAGAGCTACTAACGGCAGTGTGGCCAATCTAACTAAAATAATTACAAGCTTCTGTCACTTCCGGTTATACAGGAAGTCGATAGCAACTTGCTTATTATAAATGGAATGCCCTATATATTTTAGGATTTTCGAAAATAGCATTAAGTTCTGAGTCAAAAACATGTAGAATACCCTTTGCCTAAACCCAGCCGTTTCAGAGATATTTGACATTTTAAAATAATTTTGACAAGTGTAATAGTTTACAACAACCTTTATAACTTTTTTCGTGTAAAAGATATTCATTTGCTTTTCGGCATACAGAAAGATCATAAGGTGTGCTACGTTCTACAGTTTAAAGAAAGTCAATAGTAGTATACCAAGTGTTCAATTTTGACGTTACATTTTGTAAACTTCAAACCGCGAAAACTTGCTTAAGTCAAATAGAACACCCTGTATTTTTTTATATCAGTTCATGGATAATTAAATTCCTCTCTTTCTGATATCAGCATTGTGGGGGATTAAGTTACAAATTTTTGAAATATTTGCCATTTTCTTAAAAATTCAAGAATTTTTAGTAAAAATTTCATCAAATTAGCCATGATTAGAAACAATCAGTAATGTCAGTTATTCTCATATGTCAAAGAATGCCACCGCGTTTAAATTACACCCACGGAGACTTTTTGAATTTGTTTATTATTTATGGAGCATGTGATAAAGTAATATCAATAACTTGTAGTACATTTGTTACTAGATATCCACAAAAACGGAAAATAACACTAAACATTGTAACATGCCTATTAATTGGATTGAAGACATTTTGCATAAACTAAAATAGCGAAGATAAAATTAACTAAAAACATGATTCCATTTTAATTTATTAATTGTTCAAAATTCCGCCCTCGAACCTCCACACATTTTTCTCACCTTCGGATTAGTTCTTAATGGATAGCTCTTCTACTTGAATCCTGTGATAAGTTTTGAAATTCATTTCTTACTCTCTGCATACAGTCTTCAATAGTTATTGATGGACTCACATAAACTTTATTTTCAATAGTTCTCCAAATAAAATAATCCAAAATTGATAAATCGGACGAGCGAGGAGACCATAGGTCCATTATTGGCGATCCATCGATCGTAAAAAAGTTTCTTGTAAAAAATTATTTTCAAATGCGCATTATGTGTGGGAGCACTGTCGTGCTGATAAGAAATGTTTCTATGTTCGGTGAGAGGCAAATTTTCTAAATAGTTCTATCAAATTTTGTAAGATATTTAGATATCTTTCACCTAAAAAAAAAACAAAAACAAAAAACTAATTATACATATTAGCAGAAGAAGAAATCTTTATAACTTACTGTTTAAATTTTCCTTATAAAATTCTAATGCCACCACTCTATCGTTTCTTATGGTACAGTAAACATTAAACTGACAAATTTGTTGAAAATATCGCTCCCTGAACACATGAGGATTCGAGTCACTACAATAATGCGAATTGTGTTGAATGAAAAGTCCATTTTTGGTCAATTTAACTTCATCTGACCATATAATATTTCCCAAATAAGAATCATCGCCTACATTTATTTATTTATTAGAATAAATTCACAAAAAATTTTCTCTTCTAGGAAATCTGTTTCTTTTAATCGTTGAACCATTTGGAACGAAGACGGGTGAAATTTATGTTTAATTAAGATTCTATGAACTGAATCCTTGCATAGTTCCGATTACAGAGCAGCTTGTCTTAATGACATCATTGGAAATGCATGAAAATATCCGAGAATTGCTATTTCTATGTTTTCGCCATCAACAATAGGCTTCCGCTTTTGAATTCTTGCCTTGGCAGGGCCATAGTTTTTAAAATTATCAAGTATGCGCTTTACAGTGTTTGGTGATGGTTTCCGTTTTTGTGGATATCGAGTAGCAAACGTACTACAAGTTCATGATATCACTTTATCATATTCTCCATAAATAATTAACAAATTCAAAAAGTCTTCGTGGGTGTAATTTAAACGTAGAGGCATTTTTTGCCATAAGAGAATGACTGACATTACTGATTGTTTCTAATCATGGCTATTTTGATAACATTTTTACTAAAAATTCTTCAATTTCTAAGAAAATCGCAAATATTTCAAAAAGTTGTAAAATCCCCACATTAAAATAAAATTTAATTATACATAACTTGATGTAAAAAAATACAGAGTGTTCCATTTGACTTAAGGAAGTTTTCGCAATTTGAAGTTTACAATATGTAACGTCAAAAATGGAATACTTGGTATATTATTAATGAATTTCTTTAAACTGCAAAGCGTAGCTCACCTTATCGTTTTTGCGTGCCAAGAAGCAAATGAGTATCTTTTACACGAAGAAAGTTATAAAGGTTATTGTAAATCATTACAGCTGTCAACATTTTTTTAAAATGTCAAATATCCCTGAAACGGCTGAGTTTAGGAATGAGCGTGTATCCTACATGTTTTTGACTTGAATTGTATGCTCTTTTCGAAGAACACTAAAATATATGGGGTATTCCATTTAAAATAAGCAAGTTGGTATTGACTTCCAGTACAACCGGAAGTGACCAGATGCTTGTAAATACTTTAGTTGGATTAACCCCACTGCCATTAGTAATTCCTTAAATTTTCAAAATTTTCTGGTGCGTACTTTCCTATATCGATCAACGCAGTTCCTGGTGAGACACCCTGTATACTTCTTACTTATAGGTCTCTAGGTCAAAACCATGTAGTCGCTATAGTTAATTTTTCAAAAAAAAAGCTATATACCTCAATCTCATTTTGATTCAAAATCTGAAACCTGTACGTAAGTTTAGTTAAAGAACAACTTTTCCTATGTTAAATTATTGTTAATAATATTAATAATAAATAACCAATTTAACTCTATTGTCGTGGCAATTTATTATATGAAATTAAAAAACAAACATGTCAGTACCTAATACAAAACTAATGTGTTTGACACGTTTAAGCCAAATAGAAAGTTTCATTGGTCTGCTATCCAAACTGAAAAATCTGTTACAGTTTTTTAAAAATCTATTACTGAAAAAAATCAAGAGGTGACAACACTGCCTATTATAGCATTTCACACTGTTCTTCATTCATAAAGTATAATCCAAATTTCACTGTAGAACCGGAAATTGTACAATTTTAACGATAAATAAATCTATTGCGCCATTTTAGATCTCATATTAGGTTAATAAGTACCAAGTATTAGATTACAAGAAGCGATAGACAGATATACAGATATAGTCCATGTTTTCTCAATACTTTTTTTTTTGAAAGGCGGAAAATGAATTTCTGTGCCAAATCTTTTCCTCCGGCACACAGTGTGGCAAGATACCCCAAAAGCTGGCATTAATTCATAGAATGAGTTTGGTAAAATTTTTGTTATTGAGAATAGCCGACGATGGTTGTTAACGTATAAATCAACTTTATGGTGTTTGCTCGTATATTGCGATATACAGAGTGTAATTAAAAAAATAAAAATCTAAAATAAAAATAAAATTTATAGTACTTAATTTTTTAATACATTAATTGTCCAGGAGTATGCAAAACACTTAAAGAACCTAGTAATATATTTCCTTTATTAAATTAAGAATTCACAACTTAAGGTTTTATTAATATTTGTGAATAGAAATGAGTATGTCCTATCCGTAGTGATTAATCGTTTGCGTCTGATGCAGATAAGGAACAGTCATTCTCATTCTCTGAATTATCTGCAGAAATATTGGGGGCAGTTAATAAGTCGAATACTTCCCTCGGAAAATGTTTAATTTTTTTTTTTTAGGAAGTTATCTATAACTGGTTATTACTGGATCCGATGTAATCAGCATTAAATGAAACACATCCTTTTCGCTGTTCTTTAAAAATAACTTATTTTTTTAGGTATAATAAATTTTAATATTAGTCGTCCCCCGATGATTCCAGCTTGGTTAGCAAAACGCTTGTAGTATACTATGCAGTACTTATGTTTTTGTAGCATCTGATCAGGGGATGTAACCCTGTTCAGGTTACCATTTTTTAATTAAAATGTTCAATAACTTTTACATTTATCGAACAATTGTTTTCAAAAACAATAGGGTTCTTCCTCCAACTAACAGTAACGTACAGTCCAAATTCCAATACGATCAGACTTTCCACTCTTAAGTTATCGTGCTTACAAAAAACGTGACGGACGGACGGACAGACAGACAGACGGACGGACAGACAGACGAACATTTTGAAAGTCATTTAGAATTCAACGACTAATACAATGATATGAAATTTTTTTTGCTATGAGCGATATTTACTATTTTAAAAATGTGCTGATTAAATGCAATATACTCTTCGTTTTAGTTGCGAAGAGTATAATGATACACTGTAGGGTTGTTGAAAGAAGCAAATAAAATAATAAGGAGTAGACACGAGTATTTGATTTAGCTTTACTATGAATCTATTCTAGTATTACTATATTAATATATAAAATTTTACGTGGGGAAGCGTGAGGAAGTTAACTATTACATTAAGGATTTTAGAACAATACGTAAATATTTGGCACTTCGGAAAGGCATTTTCAAAATATTATTAAAATTATTTCATTCATAAATTAAAAATAAATCCATTAAATTTACATAATACATACCTGAGGGTGTTGATGGGTCCATTTTCAAACAAAGTAATAATAGCGAATTTGAAAAAACACAAACTAATTTGTTAGGATAATATTTAATTTAAAAATACACGCGTCAACCGCAGTTACATAGACCTTATGCCTGCGAGTTTGGTAGAAACAAAAGCATGCATCAAGATTAAGTGGTGGGGGAAAACATGCCCCTATTCATGCTGATAATAAATAGCAACAATACTTTGTTTGATGCGACATTTTATTTTTTCATTTTTTGCCAGCTTTCGGGGTATCTTGCCACACTGTGCGGCACATCAAATATTTTTGTCCCATTGTAATACACTACGTCAAATAATAATAATAATAATTTGATGAATAAGCTGCCATTTTTATACTTGTAAATTATGAAATATAACCCTCAGGGATACTTATTTATCACAGTTACTTTCTGCCACACTGCTTCACATTGACACAACGACAGTGACAAGCCCAGACAGGTGGAAATATGTATCACATTACGTTCTCCGTGTTAAAATAGTCTCAATTCACACGTGTGTATGTTCCAGTTTTATTTATCGAAATAGTCGTTTGCTATTGTTACTTACAAACAAATATTTTAAAATATATGAAAATGTTAAAGCTGAAATTACAATTTTTTTTTTTCAAATAAACAATTTACTACCTATCAAATAGAAATAGAAAAAAATTTAGTACACAAGGTGCCATTATCCATTTAACAACAAAATTGACAAGTTTAAACCTTCCTCTCTGTCTTCCTTGATTTAGCAAAAGCATTTAACACTATCTCGCACACTAAACGACTACTTAAATTAAAACTAAATGGATTTCAAGGTAAAACGTTAAGCGCAATAAAAAGTTATCTTAAAAATTGGATTTAATATGTTAAGAATGGAAACATACTAAGTGGACCTCAAACAATAAAATGTGGAGTACTATAAGGTACTGTACTGGGACCCTTTCTTCTTATATTGTACATTAGCAGCATTTTCAGGTAGATAAAACATGTGATACAATATTATAGGCTGACGACACCGCTTTGTATATTGAGGAAGAGATCTGGGAAGAAATCGCAGTAAAAACTGAGATGTTTGAAAACGATAACGAAGGTAAAGCAACGGGTACTGCGGATGGTAACTGAATTGATAACAACCAGACCAGCGGAACACCGTTTTCTAGTAGCTCGTATATCAATTTAAAATGCAGAAGTTATGCAATCTTAGGCGAAGATTGTAGAGCGGATATACCATCTCTCGGAGGGGATGTAAAGCACACGGTCCCTTCTCTATAAGATGTTAGACAAGTAGAAGATTCCTACACTTCGACAAAAAAGAGGTTTAGCAAAATTTACAGGTTGGAGCAACTCGTCTCCTGGCATCGGTGGTTGGTCTTAGTAGCGGAAATGGTCAGTTAAAAAATGAAATAAAAAAATGAACAAGGTTTGCAATACAGAGTGGTTGTAATACATAACTAGTGGGACAGCACATGGACAAAGAAACTTAATTTATTTTGCGTATAAAATTCATATTACCTATATAATTAAAAAATTATAACATTTTTACATATGGTATGTGTCTGGCGGGTACATGGGCACTGTTAAGAAAGCAGTCGTGCATAGAGTAACAGTACGCCTCTATCGCATTTCTATATCATAGCTCGTATACCCGATATAATTACACCAACTTGTATAGACAATTTATTTGTAAAACAAATATCTGATATGTCCAGCACATAACTTTCTTATACCAGTATATATCATCCTGATACCTATACAGTGTGGAAATTAAGTAACACATAAATTCAGTAATTCCGTTGATATTAATTTTTTGGAAAAAAATCTCGAAGGGGTATAGCGATTTTAACTTCAGCAAATATTTTCAGTCTATTTTCAGTTTCTTATGTCATTTATTTTTTAAGTTATGACGTTATCGACTTTTTTTTAAATGACAACTTATATTTTTTATTATTGATTTTGATAGTAGTTTTTATTCCGATTCCGACCGTATAAAATTTTCAATATGTTATTATTTGAAAAAATCGAGAAAAACAGTCTTAAAAATTCAAATAACAAAAATTCATTAAATTGGGAAAATTTATCTAGTTGCATAAGTTTGACGGAAAGTTATCACGGCACATTCGTTTTTATTTTGAAATTATATAAATAGTTAAAAAAGCGAACTAGAAAATTATTATCTGCTCAATTCAAAGTTAGTAATAACGATAACTTGTGAGGCAAACATTGGTATAAAAAGAAAGTAAATTGATTAACCAGAAAAAACTCTAACAATATCATCAATCACAAAAATAAGTACAGAAATAACAGTTGTTAAATTACATTTACACTAAATGTTCAAATTGACGACTCTGTACCATTTGACAATACCCAAGACGATTATAAAATTTATTTCTCACATTCTGAATAGTTTGAGGTGATATTAACCTAATCTATGTTGAATTCTTTGCCTGAGATCGTCTAAATTATTGGGTCGATTGTTGTAAGTTTACTTTTTAAGTACCCCCATAAAAAGAAGTCTAAGGGTTAATAGGAGACTAGGGGCCATTTCTGACCTCTTCTCCTCCTCCTTGCTGGGAGAACTTGGTCCAAGTGACGTCGCATAATAATTGCGTAATAGGGGCGCCATCTTGTTGTACCAAATGGTATTTTTGTAGGTAGGGTTATTTGCATTGGGGAATAATGCCAGGCATCAATTTCAACTTAAAAATTCAGGTATCTACCTCCAGTCAAATGTTTTTAAAAAAAGACCTATAATTGTCACCAATATCTCCCAAACATTAACTTTTAGATATTGGGTATACTTTTGCATATAGGGATATCCCTAGCCCAATATCTACAATTGTATATTGACATGGCCATTAAACAAAATGTGTTATCCGAAAAAAAACAGTGGGAAAAATTGGATCGCGGTTCAAATTTCCAATTTTTAAAAATTTCTAATAGTCATCTTTTCACTTAATATTTAATGGGTGGAATTTTTGAATTTCAAAAGTTTTAAACTAAGTGTGCTTATATTGTAGTTCCAAATGCTTTATAGTTGAATGTGGATTTTTTCAATAGTAGATAGGTATCTATTAGTGTAGTTTTTGGAAGATTTTAACAGTTCCCGAAATTTTATCCTATAGAGTTATGGGAGTTGGTTTAAAAAAAAGTTTTATACCAATCATTATTTAACACTTCACTTCTGTTTTCCTAATTGTACCATTTTTATTAATAAAATAGTTTTTCTATTTAGAAAAGCAAAATAATAACACTTTCTATTTGACATTTAAAATTGTGTAACTCTACAACCATAACTAATGTATACACCGGCAACTAATAAATTTACCCAATTTAAGAATTTTTATTATTTGAACTATAATATTTTTTCTTTTTTCAAATATAACAATAAAATTTTATAGGTTGCCGGAATAAAATATACCAAAATCAATAATAAAAAATATATTAAAAAAAGTCTTGACTTACTTAAATAATACAAAAAAGAAAAAATAGAATACCTTCGAATTTTTTCCAAAATTATTAACGAATTACTGAATTTATGCGTTACTTTTTCACTGTATAATAATTCATGTCATATTTCTAATAATTTCTTCTTATTGACATTGACATTTTTTAACTAAATTTGACATTTCAAATGTCAAACTATTAAATTTATCCTAACTCCATTTTGTGAGGTCTGTTAAAAATTTCAGTTTACATCTGCTTTATTAAGTATTGAAAATATATTTTATTGCTTATATATAACAGTTATCCTTATAATGCAAATACAAAAAAATTTGTGTCCTCTAGCCAATTTTGTTTATCACCGAATTTATCATTGTCTTTGGCCTTTAGAACATATGTACCAAATTTGAAAGCTTTATCTGAAAAACTGTGTCTACTATCGCAATACTACATACATACCTACAATTTTTTTTTTGTTATGTGTTTTATTATAATTCGTCGAGATTCGTCCTGAAATGCAAAAAACATTTTTAATTTTTTTTCCGAAATTGTACCTTTTTTCTTCTTTCATTATGTCTCTTCTGGTGGTACCACATTCACCAAATTTAACGTGTCACCTAAAATGTTGTTGAAAATTTTAACTGCCAAATTTGGAAGTCTCCCATTAGTATTTTTTCAGTTATTGCAGATACACACATACACACACACATACATCCACATACATACGCACGCACCGACAGACATCATTCAAAGAAATATTCAGAATGGAGGGTTCAAAACGTATATATCAATCAAAATCTCGAGGTCGAGAAAAATCACGATTACCTCTTTATATTAAGCATAAGAAAGTAAAAATATGGGTCAAGAAAAATAATATAAGAATAAATGATATACTTCACAATATGCAAGCATAAAATTTAAAATTAAAAAAGAGAAATTTTACGGTTCAAATGTTATAATTACTTCTCCGCGAACTGTACTCACTCTAAATTTGAAAGAAGAAATTTTGGATTTCGTATATGAAAATCTAGGTGTAAGCATCAGAAAAGTAGCGTTACAACTCAGTAAGTCGAAAGATGTTCACATTGTTCACAGAACAAGAGAGATACCATTCCATGTCCAACGTGTTCAACGCTATTACATTTCTCTGACTTAGAAATAAGTTTACTATAAACAATAATAATTTATTAACAAAAAGTTTGTACAATGGAATAAGGAACTTACATAGTTTACACAGAGAGAGATTATGTATGTTTTGAAATGCCTGGTTTCCAGAATGATCGATAGATCATGGTCATGATGTACTCGTAAAGTGGCCGGCGAATTCACCTGACCTTACCCCACTTAATTTTTATTTCTGATATTATATTAGGTAAGTGTAAGGTGTATAAAACTACTGTAGAAACAGGAGAATAACTATGGGCACGCTTTCGAATTTTCTGAAATTGTTCAGTATATGGAAGTGTTGTTTCAGGGACCAGGATCTGCATATACGACAGAATGGTGGTCAATTTCAATACATTTTGTTTTTTTTTTGTATACACGATTTTGTTCCTTAATTATAATTATGACCACACATATGGTGTGCTAATCTAGTAACAGTTGATTTATGCATTAGTAATAACAATGGCGATTCAAACTAATTTGCTAAACGAATATGTTTGTCGATTTATCATAATCACATGAATTATGTTTGAATTATTCAATAGGCTCTCTCATAAAAAATAGGACAACAGGAAATTTGTATTTTTCGTAAACGATTGCCGTGTAATTTGAAGAAGGGAACAAGTTTTGTATAATAGTATTTCGTTGAATTATATCCAATCAATCACTATCATGTTATATAAATCAACACATTCATCAGAAATCTTATATAAAGTGAAATTTTCAGTTTATTCTGATAAAATAAACACAACTGAGTAACTAAGTATAAAATCAATTTTTTATTTGAAAATTACCAATTCAGAAGAAGTCAATTTTCTACCTTTTATATGTAAAATAATTTATTGTTAGACTGCTTAGTTTATATATAGTCCAGGGAATTTCTTTTATCGGCGGTAAATCATTTCCTCCGTATTTATTAATATACGATTTACGATTCAAGTGCATTGGTCCCTCATTTTAACTGCGTATACCTTGACGGAGCAAAATCACCTTGATGTTCTTTTATGCGAGCCGCAGCATTTGAAATACGACGAATTAGTGCATCGCCATTTTTCACTTTTTATTTGTACACCTCAACCAGGTTCACAAACAAAAGTCTAATGGTGCGAGGTCTGGAAATCTTGGCAGCCAACTAATAGAACCACTGCAACTAATCCATCTACTTGAAAAATTTCCTCCTGTTAGGCGACTCTCAAAAATGAAAAGACCAATTACATAATTATCGACAATACCACATCACGCTAACTCAAAAACGTCTCGGAAAAATGTTTTTTGACTGTTGCATGTTAATTTTCGTCAGATAATCGGTGAGAGTTACGAGTATTGTTTATGCTCTCACGGGTGAATGCAGCTTCATCTGTAAAAGTATACACGGAACTAAGTTACCATTAGCATTTATCCACTGGCAAAATTGCTAATTTCATGCGTCTAGCATGGTCTTCCGTTGTGGATGTTATTCACGCTTTATGTAGTATGGATATAGGCCCGTCTTGTGTAGTGTGCACGTCACTCTTGCCTGAGGAATTTGAAATTAATCAGCACTTCTTCTTGAGCTAATCGTAGGACACTGTTCAACCAAACCATGAATGTTTTCTACTTCATCTACATCTTACATAGTGAGTGGTAAGTTTATCCCTCTGGTGGTCTGTGCTACTACCCGTCAGAATTCACTGATATCTTAGTGACTGATAGCAGATGCCAAGAGCTGCGACCTCTAACCCTGGTGGGTTAAACTATATACTGAATAAGATTTACACGAAACAACTACTCAGCGGACAAAAGCCCCAACCTGCATTGAATTAAACCTGCAACTCTTGTTTGGTAGCTATGATCATTTATCAATTCCTTACTAGACATAGACCGGTTTCGAACTTGTTATGTTCTCGTCAGTATGCCATAAATAATAGAAACGACAATGTCCCTAAAACATCAGTGACGCCTGACGGGTAGTAGCACTGACCACCAGAGGAATACACTTATCACTCACTATGTCTGTCTTGCTTAGTCTGCTTTTGGCTAGCCTGGTTTTGCTATTACTATTTGTCTTTTCCGTTACTTGTGGCATACTGACGAGAACATAACAAGTTTGAAATCGGTTTATGTTTAGTGCGGAATTGACAAATGGTCTTAGCAACAAGATTTACAGGTTTAATTCATTGCAGGTCAGGACTTTTGTCCGCTGAGTAGTTGTTTCCTGTAAATCTTATTCAGTATCAAGATCTTGTACACGATCACGTTCAAATGTTATGTGATCACTGGAAAGTTTACCACTGTTACCAAATGAATGATATAAATAGAAAGAAAGTATTTGCTACTACTTCAAATGTTGGCATTTTCTACTCCAACACTTAAGAAGGTACTAAGTTGCAAAGCAGATACTGCTATATTCCAGATATCAATAGCATTCTGAGGAAAACTATTGCAGTGTTTACTACAAGATGCAGTAAGTACCTACTTTGGCTAGTAGATATTGGTCAGTTTTAACGAAAACTGCAATGTGTACTTCGACATGTGCAAAGTTGTATCATAGCAGCTTCACATCACTTACTGCAATTGTAAAATTCTTGGAAATGGCTCAGAGACGCAGCAGAAAAATTTATAATTTAAGAAGGAATTACGATAAAGAGTTCCATAAAACATAAAATCGTTTAATTTAATTTTTTTTGTTGCCTGTTTTTTTTTATCTCTCATGTTTATTCTGCTTTTTCCATTATTACTTATTTTTTAAAACTTGTTTAACATCTAAATTGTCATTTCGTCAAATTTATTCATCATCACGTGTCATTTTTTGTCCAACATTATTTTAAAATCTTCTAGCAAAATAACAGATGTAAATGCAAGTATTAATTTTGGAGTAGTTCTTGGATAATTTCTTCGTCAAAGGATATCTTTTACAACATATATACTTACTTTATTATCCTACGAAAATAAAAACAATATATTCTATAAAATGGATTAATTCCGCAGATCAAATTATTCATTACCACCAACTTTAAATTTGTCTGAACTTGAAAGCAGTGCCCCCCGACAGAGTTGACGTGAATGCCATACATTTCGAAGCAAACAGAAGTAGATGATTCATGTAATGAAGAATCCACTTCGCTGTGAAACATTTCCCATATAAAGTAAAGTAAGTACTACCTGTAGTAGTAAATACTATGCAGGAAATGCTGTGTGTTTATTCATACCACCCAATGTATTGAAGACCTTGACAAATACATTTGTATTCGGAGTTCTACTTTTTGGAAACCGCAGCTCTAGCATTACCGTTGCAAAAACCATAAACAGATACCAACAGTCTACTTGAATCTCGAATATGCAATTCGAGATTCAAGTAGATTGTTTGCCACTTTTATAGGAAATCTTTAACAATCAATCACAATTGACAGGATACTGTTTGACATTTTAAATATTCTAGTCTACTTAATTAAACTTAAATATTTATTTGTGGTGTGGTATCGTCGATAATTATTTTATTAGTCCTTTCATTTTTTGAGAATCTCCCAACATGACAACATTACTTAATATTTTTGCGAAATATTTACAAGGACTGTTAGACATCTTTGAAAATTTCCTGTAGATTAAACTTTTAAGACGCTACAATTCAAATAAAAATAGGATTAAAAATTTTTGGTTTTTTAGTCATATACGTATGTATAGTATACACTTCCGGAGTTTGGCACTTTCCTCAACATTCATCCTGTGAAACAAACTACGATTTATTTTTAGTATATCAGACACTGAGGTACTGTCCCGTAATTACAAATCGCCCTATATCATGTATGAATATTATGTACTTATTTTTTATAATAATAAAGTTTACCGCAGATTGCTTTTTTATTGCAAGTAAAATCATGATGTAATTCCATTAAAATATATTTTTGCATGAACTGTAATAAAACAGTACTTTATTGTCTCAAAACAGGGAATAATACAAGCGTTTATTCCCTTGGGACTTAAAACCGCCATGTGAACAATGAATCATACAAACGTAACTTAACATCAACATTTTTATTATATCAAACTTTTAATGGTAGAAAGAACAAAAAATTAAGAGACGAACATATAAACCATGAAATTTAACTTATTTCAAATTTAAATTTTTATTAATAGGGTAATTTTCACAGTTAGTAATATTTGGTAATTACTACTGAACGATCCTAGCTTAGCACATGGCCACACACACAGAGAGAGAGAGAGAGAGGAGGTAATATCTCTAGTGTG
The DNA here is from genome assembly GCA_029963845.1 of Rhamnusium bicolor. Taxonomy (NCBI): domain Eukaryota; kingdom Metazoa; phylum Arthropoda; class Insecta; order Coleoptera; family Cerambycidae; genus Rhamnusium; species Rhamnusium bicolor. The sequence goes on along the minus strand of JANEYF010000046.1, from coordinate 107,930 downwards.
GGACAGAGACGAACAAACTACTTTACGTTGAAAGGGCAGAGTGTAGACCATTGCGCATCCAAGCATAAATGCCAAGATAGTATAGTCAAAGGGACAAGAATACCTAAATAAATTCGAAATAAAATACAAAAGCTTAATGGTCAGTTATTATTATTATTTAGTTTTTACATTTAATTTTTTTTGTGTAAAAATATTGTATACACCTCGGGAGTAAAGTGTGTTTTAGATCCGTGAATGAATGAACGCTATTCATACCGGGACTAAAATACTCACTTTACTCCCTTGGTACATAAATAACTATTTTTAAATTACAACAGCCCCACAAAAAAAAATTTTCTGACCTAGCAACGAGACGAGTATGTCCTTATGTATTTTTGTTTGCTGATTCCGAATCCAGGGTCAAAGAAAGTCGTACACCCCCAAAAAAAATTTTAGAGCCAAAAAACACCCCCTAAATCGTTTTGTTTAATATTTTCGGGAAAAATTGAATGTATTACGATAAAAATAAAGATGAATTGCAGCGTTCACCCTATCGGTATGAAACGCACCCCCATAGAGGGTGAGAACCACCCTCATCTGCCATCAAACCAATTGATAACGACAATGACTGAAAAACATTTAAAAAGTTTAAGTTTCGTTAGGTTTGCAATAAACTGACGTAGAATTCACGTAATACCTCAAAACTACCCCTATAGCGTTATGAAAAAATAACCCTTAACTTCAATTACAGAAAAAAGGAAAGGAAAAAACATGAAATTTGATAACGATTTCATTATATGGATGTTCTTATTTGCAGAGATCCTTATGGCTAGGATATTAGCAGTCATTTGTCACCAATCTTAACATCATTTGGGTATAAAACGCATCCCTGAAGAGGGTGAGAAGTACTCTTACGTTAGTAGCTTTTAATTCTTCTTTTTTTTAATCTTTTTTTTATGGTATCTCTTAACTTTATTTTCAAACGATTTTCTTACTGACTGTCGTTTGTGTTGTTCTTTCGTGTCTCTTTTCAGAGACCAACAGTAGTCTGCTATCATGTGTTCGTCTCATCTTCCTTGATATCGTTTTTCCATTTCGGCTATGTCCTGGTGGAAACGTTCCCCTTGTTATTTTATGTTTTCCTTTATTTTTTCTGTAATTGAAGTTAAGGGTTGTTTTTCATAACGCTATAGGGGTAGTTTTGGGGTATTACGTGAATTCTACGTCAGTTTATTGCAAACCTAACGAAACTTAAACATTTTTAGATGTTTTTCAGTCATTGTCGTTATCAATTGGTTTGATGGCAGATGAGGGTGGTTCTCACCCTCTATGGGGGTGCGTTTCATACAGATAGGGTGAACGCTGCAATTCACCTTTATTTTTATCGTAATGCATTTAATTTTTCCCGAAAATATTAAACAAACCGATTCAGGGGGTGTTTTTTGGCTCTAAAATTTTTTTTTGGGGGTGTACGACTTTTTTTGACCCCGGATTCGGAATCAGCGATCAAGAATACATAAGGATATACTCGTCTCGTTGCTAGATCAGAAAAAAAATTTTTTTGTGGGGCTGTGTTATTGTTAACGAAATGCATCATTACTTTTCTATGATTATAATCAAAAAACATTTAAACGCTTCATAGATAAAATTTTACGGTTACAAAGCATGTAAACAGTAGGTGGAAGAATGTTGCAAATTCATGTAACATGCAAAAACTACGATTTCATAAAAAATATAACCGATTTGTAGTATTTTAATATTATTTCATTCATTATCAATGCTAAAATATTCGTGTCATCAGCGTAACAGATACAATAAACACTAGGTATTTTGTTTTAAATATTATTAAATCATTTGCAAACGCATTGACTGGCAAGGTATTTAAAGCAGATCCTTGAGGAACTTTTTGTGGGATGTCACATACAATACAGCTACTTCGTCACTTAATTTTACAATTTGGATCCTGTCAACAGATATCGAATGTACTCACATTTGATATTTTCTAGTAATTCTACTAGAGAAAGTCTATAGAAAAATTGTTAATCGTAAGCCAAATTCAAACATATTTTTTACTGTAATTTGCAATTTGTATTATTTTTTGTTAATTAGATTTAAAACGTTCGGTATCAGCAACAAAGTAAAACTTTCCTCAAAATATGAGATCAACTAGTTGTTTATAACTTTTCCTCAAAAACAAGCATAAAGAAATGATTTATCTCTGTCACTTTCGTGAATACACGGTAACAACTAATTATATTAGGAACAACTTCTAAAATTATATGACCATATATAGGTTTATTGCATATGAGGTTCTATTTGATTGGTTAGTGCATGTTTTATTTATGTTGGCCTGATATTTCGGACTTGATATAATACCTGCAGGGTTATTTTGCGGAGTGGGTTACTTAGAATTTATGTATGTGCAATATTTGTAGTAGCTTTCTGGATTGAAAGCCTTTGCCGCATGGCTGTTTGTTTGGATTTCCTAAGATTAAAATATAGAGTGGTGTTTGACTAAGGGATAATGTTTGTGATATTGAGGATTTTATGGAGTATCATTAAATAGGCTTCGGATGCGTAAGTGTGTTTAGGACCACTTAAAGTTTCAAAGCGGTAAATAAGTTTATTGACTCCCTCTATATTGTAATGTTTTGAATCTGAAATATACAGATTGCGTCAGTGAATACGAACATTTAAAAGCAGATTCATCACTTATGTTGTGGTGGGGTAGTCGACTTTGTGGTGTATTTTTTATTTTTATTTTTTTTTTTCATAAAATGTGAGTATAGGCTGGGAGGAACACTCTACTGATTCGAATCAATCAAACCAATCAAATTAAAGATCCATTCAAATTGATTTGGTGAATTTGTAACATTTAACCAAAGCACGGTGCAAGCAAACTAATGTAAACGGGCTCACGAGCCTGCGGCATATCTTCAACTCGCAATATGTATCACTGTTCTAGTTACGAATGCGGATCAGTGGGATCCGTTCATATGGAAATCAGTGATTCTGATCTTTTGATCACTAAAATAATTTGTTCAACTTGAACGGAATATTCCTGAATGATACATCTATAAATGGCTATGTAATTCAATGCCAAGTAGTAATCATGGAGAGATGGTACATCGACCTTTCACTGTTAAAATATAGTACAAAAATGATTATCTAGAATTCCTTCTAATAATATCCCACGTCACAGTCAAGTGCCATTCGGCCATACAATCAAATTGTGGGTGTGAAATTTCAAGGGATTTCAAGTCAAAAAATAATAAAGGCGTCAGAAAAATTAAACAAGAGCAGCAGTCGGAACGTGTAGTCCACAATGTTCCGCCCGTAAACATTCATCTGTATTGCCAATTTATATCATACATCGAATTTTATATAAAGATTTAAATTTCCATCCCTCAAATAATTGAGGTATGGAGGGACACAGATATACTTACCAGTATGAATTTTTGTCCACAAATGCTTGAGTAATTGAATGAAGATGAAAATGAAAACATGATTTACAATTTGCTCATGTCAGATGAAGCACATAAACAGGTAGAATAGTCGACATTGAAGTAAAGAAAACTCACTCGATGTGCACTAAAAGTCGTTACACCATCCAAAATTTGCAGTGTGGTGTGTAATCTCATCAATTAATATTATATAGCCATAATACTTTGAACATGGAAACAAGTATACATTTGTTGTCAGCTATACCAGCATGCATCGCAACATTTCTGATATAATAATTAATTAGATTATCTAAAATTAATACAGATAGCATGATTGGACAAACAGCCTTACCACTAGAGTGTCCATGGCTGCTGTAATTGTGATGATTCCAAATCATGTCGTTTACAAAAATGGCGATATTCCTTGGTTCTCAAGGTCTTCTGACTGGAAAGCATGTTATTATTTTTTATTGGCCTATCATAAACAGCAATGGGTATGTTGACTGCCCTTATACTCTCCTTGATTTAATATTGTCATATGGGTGCCTTAACGTACCTAACGAATGAGTTGACCATTCGCTTCTTGCGTTAGTTTAGATTAATATGAAATAACATCAAATGTTTAGATATTAAAATGTTTAAATAATTTAATATAACACGCTTGGTAACGGGAAGGTATTCTTAGTATTTTTGGTTGATAAGTGAAGGGGAACAAAATTGGACATAGTGGTAAGATATAACAATTTGGAAATACGCTTTATTTAATGGTTATCAAAACAAATAAAAGTAGATAAAACAAACTTACAGCTAGAATCCCATAATTACATTACACCTCGGCTAGGCCACCCACCTAAGCGGGTGTCACCCCAAAGACACCCTCTAGCCTAGATCAAATCCCAGAAACAACTGCCTAGCATTTCTCCTTTAATTATTGAATTCGCCTTCAGTTTTCCTTAGGAAATTCATTCATTAGGAAATTTACTTTGGCTGTTCAGGTTATTGTTATAATTTACGCTGCATCATCAACTTTGTTTATCATTATGAAAGGCTCTACTTTATATCGAATGTTGAAACTAAATATCTTTAATAAAAATGCATATACTGTATGTTCTAATATAAAGATCTTAAAAGTTATTAATTAATGAAATTTACTATAATGGTATATCCTTTTGTGTGACAATATTGAAAATCTGGATATGAGTTGATGGAAAAAAATTCTATATACGCAATCGAGTTGTATTTTTTAATCAAGATGCAGTCTTATAAAATGTAGAACCAACATTTCTAAATCGGTTCGTTATTAGTTTATTGAACCATTGTTAGTAAATAATTAATTATTAACTTTATTTAAAAATATCCTAACGAAATTCCTGTTTTTATAATAAACAGTAAGCGAATATTTTCATCAAGATCGGTTGATAAAGTTTGTTAATATATATAATGTTTTTATAGAAGAACAAATTGGATTTCATGTATGTGAATCAACAAGCACTGTTATGAATTCATTTTATGAAAAATTTATTGAGTATATTGAGGCTGGCGAGTATCTTGTTGGAATCTTCTGTGTTCTCAGCGGGGTACTCGACTACGTAACCACAATAAATTATTATCAATGAATTGTTCAACAAACTGAAATTTATTACAAATAGAAGCTACCATAAATAAAATTTCAAATGCACCTACTTATTTTGGTCTTAATGCCAACTATCATTTAAAAGAAATAAGAAATTGAATTGTTTAAAAAAAAATTAAATATTTTTAATTTTTTTTGTCATATGACATTGAAATTGTAACACAGCGAAAATATTTTTCTGGTCGTATTTCGCAGTACACCAGTTCCTGTTTGAAAGTATAGGAACACCACTTTATTCTATTAACGATATGATATCAGTTAGGTAGCTGCAGTGAAGAAACGGTATACAGGGGTTTGTTTTATGGTTGTCGGCTTCGTAGAAATAAGACAAATTACCAGCCGAAAATATTCCTCGGTTTCCAACCAGATTTGTTACTTATGTCTATGCTTTAAAATAACTCACAATTCAACTTTACTTACTCTATCTTAATTAGGATATTTCTAACAGGAGAAAGAAATAATATTTGAATATCATAAATCAAGAATTCAAGACAACAGGAGTTTATGACAATGATCATTTATATTTAAGTGTAGCCAAAGATTATAAAAAACTACTACAACAGAAGTTTTTATACGTAAGCAAGATTCAAACGATTACTACGTGTATTTCCAAAAGCAAGTGACACGATACTCATCAGCTTAAAGTCACCACCTTCCGAGATGATTTCTTTCTGGCACGCCCCACAACAAATAGTGCCAGAAAGAGAGCATCTCAGCTGATGAGTATCATACTACGGAAAAAGTGGTATTTATATAAGCAATGAATAATTTTGCAGTAACTACTGCTGAAGATCTACTACGGTAACAGAATAACATATTTCTTTCATACATTTTATTTTTATTTATTTTAGACTTTATTTTTTTAATTTTTTTCTGTTTACATCTCGAAAATCTGTATAATGTTTTTTTTTTAATTCCGTTTAAAGGCTCTGCCTGTAGAAGGTGAAATAGTGTATTTTCTTGTTTCTATTAATTTAATAATTCCATTAGTAATCCTTTTTCTCCTGTTGTTTTTAGTTTTTACCCGTATTGTACAATAATGTACAATAATTATTGTACAAGAATATTTTACTATCAATTATGCTTAAAAATGTTTTTGTTGCAGTTTTAACGTCCTTAAAATTGTATACATTGGACCAGTCTATATTGGAGAGTTGTTCTTTTAGTTGTTCATATTGCAAATATTTGATTACAGGTATTTCTTTTAAATTGTGTATTATTTTCTACCCTTTCTATAACTAGTGATTAATTAAATAGGATAACTTTTTACGAATTTACGGATATATCCGAATTTTAAATACAATGTTTGTGAATTTATTTTCGTATTAAGACTTTATCAAACAGTCATAGACATTTATTCTAGTCTAATAAACTATTAAAATATTAAATTTCGAATTGTTATCACTTTCTTCCAGTGGTATCAGCTTTTATTTGAACTGAATTAGGATTATAAGTAAGCTCGAACTAGAGCCTCGCAGCTTTGTGAACATAAATCTAGATATAATCAATTCACTACCTACTCAAATTTAAAAATTCCGAAGTTGTAATTTTCTCGATTTTTTTAATTTTATCACAAAAATAAAATTAATTAGGTAATTATGGCATTACATATAACCTGCTTATATTTGCACCAGCCTAACTAAACATTCTGGTTTAAAAAAAAATAAAAATACTAATTCTGAATTATTATAAAACTTTTCTAATAATCGAAATATATCGAATCAAGTAAAATTTTATTTCAAGCACATATAAAATATTTATAACATATTTTTTAATATAAAACCTGTGTGAGTGCATGAATTGAACTTTAAAAGTATATCGCACTTTAAAAAATATATTGTAATATACAGGGTATTTACAAGATTGGGAATTTATTTTTAATAGGTGATAGGACTTGGTAAAAGAGGTTGATTGCTAAACATTTACCATAGTAAGAGTTCTTCAAAACTAACAGAAAAAAACTGTATTGGCAATTAAATTCAACAAAATGTGAAAATGGTAAAACATAAATTTATATTTAAATAAAACAAGGAGTACAAAAAGAGCATTGGAATTACTAAAAGTGAATATTACAATAACAAAATCAACAATTTTGGTAATAAGTTTAGGAACACTTGGAAAATAATAAATAGCAAACCTGGTCGAAACAATAAAAATGTAAATTCAATACAGTTAATGGTAAACGACAAGATAATAAGCGACACAGCCGAAATAGTTAATAATTTTGTACTATTTCAGTACAATATTCAATATTAAACTGTCCGAACATTTTGGAGAAAATCTCTCTCTGCCAAGTACGTCAGTAGATATACAACCACAAACTTTATTTGTGGGCTATATAGACGAATATACGATTAAAAGTGAGATTTCAGAACTGAATAATAAAAAATCAGCATATATAGTTAAAATTACCATCAATTTATTAAAATTTAACAGTGATATATTAAGTAAACCATTAGAATACCTAATAATAAACGCTAAATTCCATTTACAAAGACTTAGATCAAGGACTGTACGTAATGTCACTACTGTTTGACCTTTCTCGTGCATTTGTTACTGTTAATATTGAATTTCTAGTAATAAAACTGTACAATATTAACATTAGGGGACATTTACTGTAGTGGATAAAATCCCACATGTCTAAGAGGAAATTATTAGTTAAATATGACAACACTATGTCAGGTATGAGGGTCATGCAAATGGGAGTTCCTCAGGTTTCTGTGTTAGGGCCTCATCTTCTTACTATTTACGTAAATGACTTGCCAAAGTTCATCGCAAGAGGTAGAGGCACAATGTTTGCTGCCTCTATTTTAGTTTCGGCTTGCACCTCTGAGGAGCTCTCTGAAAATGTTACTCATGTCTACAATGAACTGGATACCTGGTGTCAGCGGAATCAGCTAATTTTAAAAAACAAAACTGTTTACATAAATTTTCACATGAGAAAAGAACTTACTCCTGAATTTCTAATTAACAAGATAACTGAAGTAGTTTGAAATGTAAAGTTTTTAGGAACACGACTAGTCAGTAGACTCACTTGGAATGATCACATAGATTTCGTTTGCAATAAAATGAATTCTGCTTATTTCGCTACATTACAAATGAAAGCTGTTCTGAATACTAGCGACATACTAAATATCTACGATGCTCTAGCCTATAGTCATTTGTCTATGAACAATTTCATGGGGAGTAGGTAAAAACTTAAGCAGTTTTAATTTCACAGAAGGGAATAATTAGACTTTTTATAATCTTAAACGACTGGACAGCTGCAGACATATCTTTAGGGAAAAATTTTAATTGTGATATCTATTCTTATTCTAAAATGTGTGTACTATACATTTAAGGACATACTGACTTTTTAATACGTTGGGAGAAACACATTCCTACAACACCCGGTATAGTGATTCACTAACTGTTCCGTCTTACAACATGTTTTGTTTTATAAAGAGTGTTTTATTTAATAAACTACAGAGTAGCCTTAAAAGTATAACAAATTTCAATATATTTAAAATCGCTACAAAAAACTATTTATTACAAATGTATTTTTTATAGTATCCAAGAATTTTAACATTTAACTTATATGTTAGGTGTGCATATATATATGAATTTACACAAGTACAATTCCAACAAGGAGGGGGTGAATACATTTGATGAATTTGCAAGTACTTATAGCGTTGCCAGAAATAGTAAGAGATGGTCTCTGACTTTATTTTACTGCATATTAACTTCAGCAGATATAAAATTCGATGATAATTAAAAAATCAAACAGCGGTGATTATAAATTAAAGAGGCATATTTTTAATTAATTTAAAATCCACATAAATATTTAGAACTGCATTAATAAAAACATTCTTTTAAATCCATTAAAATAATGACATTTTCAGGGATTAGGATCAGCTTTTAAACTGTATTTACTACCAATCTAGTGGCCATAAGTGATCAGTGACCCGGAACTACAATTTTCACCGCTAACTTGAGCAGCGTAGAGGCCTGTTGGCAGATGTGGTATAAACGAATTTGTTTGTGGCCGTTACCAATCCATCTTTATTTGTTTGTTTTTGCTACACAGCTGTAGGTCTATTTTTAATTTTATTTCGTTGGTTGTATACTAACAAATATTGATTAGAGGATAAATAAAAGTGCACTAACATGAAAGAAGAAAACTTCATTCATACTTTATATGTAAATACTAATGGAGGATGATTTTTCGTGAGGTATATTATCTAAATGTATAATTCTTAATAAAATCCAGGAAAATTAAGACAATATGAGATAGTTCGTATAGATACAATTCTATTTTTCGTCACAAATTTCTTTATTGGATTACACAGCCCCACAAAAAAAAATTTGACCTAGCAACGAGACGAGTATATCCTTATGTATTTTTGGATCGCTGATTCCGAATCTGGGGTTAAAAAAGTCGTATACCCCTAAAAAAAATTTTAGAGCCCAAAAACACCACCTGATCGTTTTGTTCAATATTTTGGGGAAAAAATTGAATGTATTACGATAAAAATAAAGGTAAATTACAGCGTTCACCCTATCGGTATGAAACGCACCCCCATAGGAGTGTGAGAACCACCCTCATCTGCCACCAAACCAATTGATAACGACAATGACTGAAAAACATTTAAAAATGTTTAAGTTTCGTTAGGTTTGCAATAAACTGACGTAGAATTCACGTAATACCCAAAACTACCCCTATATCGTTATGAAATGGAAAAACGATATCAAGGAAGATGGGACGAACACATGATAGCAGACTACTGTTGCTCTCTGAAAAGAGACACGAAAGAACAAGACAAACGACAGTCAGTAAGAAGATCGTTTGAAAATAAGGTTAAAAGATGCCATAAAAAAAAAAGATTAAAAAAAGAAGAATTAAAAGCTACTAACGTAAGAGTACTTCTCACCCCTTCAGGGATGTGTTTTATACCCAAATGGTGTTAAGATTGGTGACAAATGACTGCTAATATCCTAGCCATAGGAGGATCTTGCAAATAAGAACATCCATATAATGAAATCGTTATCAAATTTTATGTTTTTTCCTTTCTTTTTTTCTGTAATTGAAGTTAAGGGTTGTTTTTCATAACGATATAGGGGTAGTTTTGGGGGTATTACGTGAATTCTACGTCAGTTTATTGCAAACCTAACGAAACTTAAACATTTTTAGATGTTTTTCAGTCATTGTCGTTATCAATTGGTTTGATGGCAGATGAGGGTGGTTCTCACCCTTTATGGTGGTGCGTTTCATACCGATAGGGTGAACGCTACATCACCTTTATTTTTATCGTAATACATTCAATTTTTCCCGAAAATATTAAACAAAACGATTCAGGGGGTGTTTTTTGACTCTAAAATTTTTTTGGGGTGGGGTACGCACTTCTTTTTGACCCCGGATTCGGAATCAGCGATCAAAAACATAAGGATATACTCGTCTCATTGCTAGGTCAGAAAAAATTTTTTTTTGTGGGGCCTGTTATTTGTTAAGATGTTGAATTTAGGAAAAAATTATATATCTAATAACAAAAGACTGCGAGTAAATAGTAGATTCCAGGTCTGTATTTCGATGCCTCAATCATATATTGCCTCATCTCAAAATAGGCAAATATTCAGGAAACATAATACACAGTTTGTTTTCCGTAGATGTTCCTATCCATACATTTACAGATCTTTATTTTTTTAATCCCCCAGTACTTGTTATAGACCATTGATTAATAACATACTTTTTCCCAAAAAATGTGTTGTCAAAAAATAATATATACTTAAGAGGGCTAATCAAAGTAGTGTTTGTAAGGTAATTTTTCAAAATTTATTTCTTCCATACGGTTTGGTCAAATTACACCAAATTTGGAGGATCAGTAGTTGAAAGTGTACTAGAGGGTACATGTATATCTATTTTAATTAATTTTCACTTTATGTAGGGAACATTTATACTGTAAATATAAGTGAAATTTGAACATGATTAGCTCCTGATTGATGATATCAATCGGTAAAATTCGAGGTAAAATTCATACATGTCTTCTAGAATGAATCTTCATAATTATGCTCAGCAAGTTTCAAACTTTTTATTCCGTACTACTTGGTTAAAATGAATTTTCTAAATAAGTATCTTTGTAATTACAAATGGAGCAAGGAAGTGTTAACCTCTATCGGGAATCGCACCTCAATGAACGTATAGTCAAGAGCAAAATTATTTAGCGGCGCATGTATAAAAACTTTCTAGAGAGTGACACAACTATCCAAAGCTTTTTTGCCGACTAGGCCCCTTAAGGTGATATGGCCTTGCAAAAACTGTAGCAATTTTTATAAGTTTCCTATAAAATACCGCCACATTTTGTGATTCCACTTTTTAACCTTCATCTTTGTGTAAAGTAACGCCATATTCTGATACGTGGCAGTTAAATGTAATTTTTAGAACAATCCTCATATATACACTGTACTGCATGCACCAGCATGTCAACACACTGTATAGAAATCAATCAGTTTATAAATATGGTTTATGTAGAATTACTTCATTCCGAAAAGAAAAGCAAAAAAAGACTTTCTAGAAATATTGGAAATTAAAAAAAGCTTCCAAAAATAAAAAAACGGTTACAAATGAACAAAGAATTTTCGCAGGTCACCACATTTTTGATAAAGTAATTTAACTTTTCTAAAAATTCCAAATCTTTCAAACCATTTTTATTAGTAAGTTGCCAGATGTAACATTCAATATATAAGCAAGGAACACAAATTATAATTTAGTACCTCTCATCTGTACTCTTGAAAAGGGCCTAAAAAGCCGAAACACGTATAGAGTGAAAATATAATTTTAAAACATTTAAAAGCAAATTTTTCTTTGTTTATTAAAAAAAAAATTCTCTTATACATATACCGCCTGATAAACAAAAATAAATTACAGTATTGGACAAAGCCCAGATAAACCTGAAGGTTCTTTGGTTTTAATAATTAAATGTTATCTTTGGTATACTTGTGCACCAAAGATAAATGAAGCAAGAAAAATTGTAAAGTAAGATCAGCCTTTATTTAAATAAGTACTTAAATATAGTTACAAATGGGAAATCAAAGATCTTCATCCTCAGAGGTTCTTTCTTGAACTGTTAGACTTTTATAAAATCCATGGTAAACTTCGGGTATGGTCAACGAGTTGCACATAGAAATTAAATACTGAAGTTTATCTTTGGGAATACCTGAAGGCTTATCATAAGCTTTAACCAAAACAGGATTAGTGGAAGTAGTTTTTCGTCTTCTATTTGTTCTAATTATTTCTATTTCTTCAAAGTCATGTTTGTATTTATACTTTTACTGCACTTTTTCTTCAGAAAAATGCCAAACGTGTATATCGTTCCATACAATTTTCGTACCACTGGTATTATGAGTCCAGATGTGGCCCATTTCAGTTGAATATTTCTTGAAATAAATGATATCATTATGTGTCATTGGAACTACTGAATAGGGTTCACCTGTCTTTTTTGCAGTCTGTATTAGAGTTATCCATTGAGCAGGCAAATAAATACCTCCACTTTCTGAATTTTGTCTTTATTTTTCTCAATTTGGGCATGCAGTCCCCGTTATATTGGATATGCCCTACAATGTGGTACTTGTGTGTAATAGATCTACACCATTTATTTTTTAGGACACGCAGATACATTGACACTATATATTTATTTTTATTTTGGGCCATGCAGTTGTCGGAGTAAAATATTAATTCATCTGATGACAAACATTCAGTATTGATAAAGTTATAAATGCAACTAGCAATTTCATTTGCACCTCGCCTTGCTTCAAGCTCTAACCACACATAACAGTACCACTTTTTATTTACAATATCAAATATTGTGAAATTGCATGTAGCCAGTTTCTTTTTTATAGTACACGGTGGAGGTATTCCTACAAGATGTTTGTAATACAGCTTCCAAATCAAAAACAAATACTCTTGTGTGTTTATTCGCCTTTGTCGTTTCAATATCTTGTTCCTTTTCTTTCCTTGACAGCACTTTTTTGTTCTTGATGTACATTAAATTTCTCTTCCAATTTCCTCTTAACTTCATCTCCTCCGTTATTATGTTTTGTACAGAATTGGCACTGATCCTTTTTTGGTTTGTAGAAGGAAATGTTGAATTCATTGTTGAATATGAATTCGTACAGGGATTTGGAACCAGCAGGTTTACTTTCTAGTTTACCCTTTTCGACGTAAGCTCTGTATAACTCACTAATTGAAAAATTGCCATAGACATACTCCATACTGCTCTGTGCCCGGCAATAATGTGAAGAAACTCTATCTATGGGACTTATGTTCTCTCTAATTCGTTGCTTAATTTCGTCAGCTGCCTTTTCGTGGTTTACGTGTCTACTTCTTTTGTCATCTTGTATTACACCATCTCTAGTTTTTAAATAAGATGTTCTCACCATTCCATCACCAATATCGAAAGTACTCATAAAATAAGTCTTACATGCTCTAACCTTTCCTTCTCCACAATTGAAAAAATAGGCTTTATTCAGCTTTCTGTAATCATTTGTAGATCAGTATCGATATTTGAGCTTAATTTCTTGCGCATTATTTCTTATGAAAACTCTTTGTTTCGTGAGGTCTCCAAGATTTCAAAAATGTCCAGACACGTCTTCCCGTGCTTCCTTATTTATCTGTTGAATACACTTAAACTTGCATTTCTCCCCACAGGTAGCTTTTATTCTTCTTTCAGTAACGTCGTCCCCTTAACTATGGTATAAGCTTTTGTTTCATTCCTTTTCTTTTTTCGGTCAGTCTGTTTTCATGTCGACGGTATATTTTTTCATTTCCTTGATTATTCAGTATGTGTTTTCTCTAGGTCGGGTACGTAATCACTATCTAATTCGTCACTTTTTGGGTTTTGGTTTTATTTTTCATTCTCATTTTCATCAGTTTCAAATTCTTCCAGTTCTAAGATATTTATTATAGCTTCCTCATGTTCATTTTGAATCACGTCAATATCCTGTTCTTTTAGAATGATAGTATTAACATTATTATTTTTCACCTCAATTTCATTAAGACCTCCATTTTGCATGGAAATATCAGTAGTTTCTATAACAATGTCTTGAACAGGATCGTCATTGCAAAGTATATTATTAAAGGAAGTGATCATTTATTCACTAAATATTGTTTTATCCGACACTGCAGACGTAGTTCCTACAAAGCCATATTTGTTTAAATAATTATTGACAGCTTTCAGTAGATTATCATCATTCACATTAGGATCAACTGAAATATCATCGGCTGCAGTCGTTCCAATTGTGGCAAATTCTAAGTCAATGTTCATGTTCACCTGAAAATAAAAAATTTGTTTGGCATCTTCGAAATATTTAATGATTACGGGTATTCATAACAATAAACATGAATTAATCTAATACTTGGTCCTGCATTTTGATAAAACATAATTTTTTTACAATTTTTCACACAATTTTGTCACTTCGAACAAACGTTACAATATATCATGTAATAGAAGCACTTGAAATTTTAAATATTTTCGGTGTGCACTGTATATTTTATATTTTCTACATACGGTATTTTCTTTGGCAATACTGTCAATTAAGGGCATGGGAAATATTTTTTGCGGTTAAATAGTTTTGAAATTTTCCAACGTATTCCCGGTCTCTATAATATTAATGTTTAAATAGTTTTTCAAATATTGTTTGATGAACATAACCTATTTTAAACGTTACTTACCTCATTTGTGTTGGTTTCAATAATATCAACTTTATTCGCTTCACTCACTAACTGCAATATTCTTTTACTTCGATTAGACATGTTTTTCAACTAAAATTTGCTGTTATATACACAAAACACGATTTTAGATTTCTTCAAGTTGTACGAGGAATAACTGCCTCTTGTGACTAAACACGAATTAGACGATTTAGAAATAGTGATGAAATGCCATATTTTGACTTGTGGCAGTATTACTTTCTGATAAAACGTCAAACAAGTGTAATACTGCCGTAAGTAAAAATATGGCAGTTTATAAATGTATTTAAAATCAATATATCATAATTTCTATTCAGCCACAAATTGAAATATGGCACAATGATATAAAGTCTTATTGTTAAAGCACAAAATATATTTTTTATTTCGATTTCTGGTAGTATTAACTGAATATTTTTAGTTGTGGCGGATTTTTAGGTAGGAATATTTAATTATCCAATTTCTACACAATTGTGGCGATATTTTAGATGACTTGAGCCTCAAATTTTACACAAGATGAAATTAATAAGTCATATTAAACTTTTTTTGATTCATGGCAGTATCTGATTGGGGCATCGATATATCGTATCGTACATAGGCATATAATATGGAGAAAAATAGATTTTTTTCTGAAGCACAATTTTAACTTTTCCACTGTGGCGCCGACTTGGTTATACGGGCTGTAAGAATGGCTGCGGTAACAGCTTGCGGCAATATATGCTTCCCGCAATTAACCTCTAAAATGGTGCTTGTTATTTTTCGTTCTAAAAAAAATATGGAACGCCGACTTGGAGAACAATAAAGGACATGTTACTCTATGTAACCACTCATAGCTACTTATATGAAGACATCTGCAGTGTGCTTAAAAACGCACATAAAAGTATGTAAATTTATTACATGTACATGTTTAGCACACGAACTCCATCGTATTGCAGAAACTGTTACAGAATGTTATCCCACAATAACCAACATGAAGACGAAATTTTTAACAGCGCCATCTCTAAGAAAACTCGACGAACTACCGAATACGTCATCACCACCACAGCAAGTGCGACGCGTTGGGGTACATGGCTAGAGGCGGCAAGCTGTTATTATGTTCATTGTGATGATGTAAAGAGAGTGATCAGCAAATTAAATGCAAACAACGCACGTGCACAGCAGACGTTTAATGACCCAGCTGTTCGAGAAAATCTAATGTAAATTCACAGTAAATTTTCAAGTATTTATTTGTTAATAATCCCAAGCAACATTTTACCAACTACCGACTACTTTTTCACTAATTCTGACGTCAGAATTATTACAAATAGTAGTCGAGTAATAACTTAAATTTTGTAGTTGTAATACGACGTCGAACCAAATATTGCGCCGACCTCGCAAACCTACTGCTTAAGTCTGGACGATTTACCAACGTTGATTTGCCGTTGGAAAACGACTTAATAAGGTTTGATATGTTTTCAAGTCATTATCCAACGTTGATGAGACTAAAATAGGTATGGTTAAATTTTGAGTAACCTACCAACGTTGGGGTAGACGCTGGTGACTAACTGAATAGGTCAAGTTTGTTATGGAACACTTGCCAACGTTGGTTAGACGTTGGTTAGTGGCTTAATAGGTTTGGTCCTTTTTAGTTATTAACCAACGTTGGTTAGACGTTAATGACCAACTTAAGTAGCTCCGATTAATTTTTCGGTAATACACCTACTTCTGTATAACGTTGGTAACCGACTTGATAGGTAGCTACATTCATCTCAAGTAACATTTTACCGACTACCGACTACTTTTTTTACTAATTATACGGTCAGAATTATTACAAATATTAGTCAAGTAGCGTCTTAAATTTTATAGTTATGATACAACGTCGGAGCAACGTAGCTTGAACCTCGCAAACCTACTATTTACATCTAGCACATTTACCAACATTGGTTTGATGTCAGAAATCTACTTAATACGCTGAGTGTGTTCTTAGATTATTATCCAACGTTTATTAGACGTTGGTAACTGATTAATTAGATTTAGGTAATTTTTGGGTAACATTCCAACGTTGGATAGACGTTGCTGACTGACGTAGTCGTCTAGCAACGTCGGTTGGACGTTGGTGTTAGGCTTTTGGTCCTTGGTCTAACGTAACCTCAAAATTAATGTCGATAATTCAGGTATTGATAGATATTTAGTAAAGATTTATACACCAACTGCAAGAGACGGTCGATATTCTCGTGATTGTTTGGAATGAACGTTAGTGTTAGTGCAGATTTCTGCACCAAAGCCTACCAAAAGTTGGTGCAGGTAAAATTATTTAACCGTGAAGTCGCTATTAGTAAAAATAGTTGCACTTATTCCCGCCCTCGCCATATTTTCTGGTTCCACAGAAGGAAATAATAGGCGGCCATGTTGATTATGTGTACAATTATGTTAAATACACAAAATTTGCCTCTTTTTTCAAATAAAGTAAGCAAAAAAGTTTTTATTTACTCGTAAAATTAATTAAACAATATTTCAATTGCGCTTTCTTTGGAAAGGGAAAATATTTTTTGAAAGTAAAAAAATAAAAATAGTACTTTCGTTCTTAAAATAAACATTATTCTTATGGGTTCACTATATTTTTCGATCTACTTTATATATATTTATCAATAAAATTTCTTTTGTTTCAGTTTTTACCCCACCAGATCTATTAAAATTTTATTCGAAGTATTTTGTATATAATACGTACTCAATGATAAATACGCCTTATCCATTTTACATAAATAGATAGGTACGACAAATAGAATAATATACAAAATTGCTTAGTTTCACTACCTACACCCGACTTTTGTAGGTCAAATTAAGGGCAAATTTTAAATAAGGTTGGTAATAGGCTGACAACCAACTTAAGCCGATGTAAAATTTGGTGAACATTTGGTCGCTAATCACAACGACAAAGTCGGTCCTCTACGTCGAACCGACCCATATTTTATTGACCAGATTAGTACAAATATGGGTCATCCCGACGTTTTGTGTACGTCGCACACCGACTTTTAGTTGCGAACCGCAACGTCGGTTCGTCGTCAGAATGTTGCTTGGGATGAACCTTAAGTGTACAATTACTTCACCTGGATATGCAATAGTTAATGCAGTAAGCACTGTATTCGATCTGCGTCAATTAATTTTACAGTTATCAGTAGAGATCGGGACTTAGGTATTGACGACATCAAAATCAGGATTGGCTGCAGATCATGTATCAGCGCGTAAATGTGTTCATGCGTGTATGACACAATATATCTTAACTCAATTATTTTTTTCAGCGAATTCCGTAATATCCAAAGTTGATAAAGTCAATTTATTATGAACACTCACTCGAAGAGGACTGGATATATTATATCCTTAGCAAGGAATCAATCAATTGTCTTTACGGCAGAGGCGTAACTAGCAATTAAAGCGCCGGTAACCAGTAATTAAAAATCTAATCGATTCTTTAAATATTTTATTTTAAAACTTTTCTGTCTTTCGTCCAAAGTGATTAAGGCTTTTTTCATAAGATAGTAGGCTGCCAAAGTCGTTAGGCCTTATGTGGGGTGGTTTTTTTCATTAATTTTTTCTATGTCTACGTCCCTTCACGTGTTATAAGTACTTTTTGATTTTGTCAATTTATACTTCACATATTGAAATCTTTTAATGAATCTTTTTCAAAATTTTTTTGTCTTTCGTCCAAAGGGACTGAAATTTTTTCACGGGATTGTGTGTTCAGTGAAATATTCATCGTTCCTGTTATTTTGGATACTACAAAATTGCCAATTAAATGGTAATATATCATTTTTCATATATTTATATGTGTATATCAGCGCAGTGTCCTGGATCAGCCCCTGGTTTTACGTCATATACTATTCACTCGCGAACCTTACAATAACTGGTCATTTTAAAGCCACCAGAGCTGTCAGGTACTTCAATTAAAAGAATTGAAATAGTAATTTAATTATTTTTAAGTAATTAAATTACTTTAATTCAATTACTTTTTTGGACGCCTTAAAATAATTGGTATTTGAATTACTTTTGTAAAAGTAATTGTAGTTGGTAATTGTTTTATTGTTTTTGGTAATTGAAGTACTGAACAAATAATTCAATTGCTTTTGGGTAATTCAATTCCTTTCAGATACTTTAATTACTTTAAAATAATTGAAATTTTATCGAAAATATTCCGAGAAAAATCGCAACGCGCTCGGCTTTAATAACTTGTCTGAGCTTATCGTTTGACAGTATTTTCGTTTTCTTTCAGTTATCCAGTGCACTACACAGTATACAGTAGCTGCGATAGCAAGAAGACTATGTTTTTAATTATTTGTGTCCTTGTGCTTTTAATTCTTAAAAAGTTGCCTGGCAAGGCAAGTAAATATTAAATAATAAATTTGTTCTTTACTATTTTTTAAATATTAATATATGTTATACATATATCTCCGATATTGGCAATATCTATTATTTTACCTATGTAACAGCCATTCGGGCTCTAATGATCTCTATCCAGATATAATGGAAAAATTGTACAGTGGCTGAAAACAAAATATTTTTTTATAGTGGGCCTTCTCTGTAGAGCCCTCGAGATTAAATTTTGGGGGAGATAGGCCCACTGGCTAGCGTGTTCTGCGGGGGTCGTGGTTCGTTTAATGGTGGTAAAGGAAGTGTTGGGTAATAATGATACGCACTCAACGGAATTGTAATTTCCACGGTTTATTAAAGAAGTGTGAAGTTTAAATATGAATATAATTAATTGAAAATATGTACAACATGACAATTTCCATAATGGCTTAAAATCAAACGTATGATATCAAAAATGACCTTTCAAATCCGACGCACGAGTACGTGATCACGCCTGGCGACGCCGTATTTTTACAAATATTACCATAAAATCTATCCAAAATTAAAGTATATATTTAAAAAGTCGCTGGAAAATTCGATATGCGTATTTGCAAGAACAATCTTCGTATTTTTGCGTATAAATAAATATGGCAATGATAAATAATGAAATAATGAATTTACGAAATAAACCCAATGCGTTTCGGGTTTAAAAGGGCAGACTGTTCGTGCAATTAGCATATAAATTACACAAAAAAAACCCACAATGGTATTAAATAATCTACAAAAAATATCAGTCGTAACTTTAAGGGCGAAGTTACATATGTGTATATATTGATCAAAAACCTGGAATTATCACAATCCTCTGTTCGAATCATACAGTACAAAACAACCCCATATTGATACAAAACCCACTACTACTAATATATCTAATAATAATGTCAAACAATCGACGTAAGATTATTTAATGACAAAAGGGAATAAAAAAAACTTCCACAACTAAAAAATAACAAAAAAACTATGATTAATAAAAACTCGGATACAATGAAGTTTGTTACAGCGTGGTTCACGTTAAACTAAATTGATATGTTTATCGAGTATCTTATATAAATTAATTATTTGAAAAAAACCTGGAAACATAGGCTTGTTGTTCTTCGCCTCGCGGGTGGTGTACCCTCTCCTGCGGTGTTCCAATGTGTCTCAGTCGTCTCCAAAAACTTCGCTGCTGCACCTCGTATACATAGACGTCCACTCCCGGGCGGAGTAGAGGAAAAAAGCCCTGCAATGAGGTAAATGGCCTTAGGCAACGCTCATTCCAAAAGAAAATTTTAGAGAGTAATTTTGGGACTAAAATACTATACATACAAGGAAAAATATAGGAAAAAAAAGGGACTTACTTGAAGTTATTAATCGGCCTGAAGTAGCCTCCTTGTCCTGAGGAATAATCGATAGACGTATTCGGCGCGATGAGAAAAAAAATTAAAATCCAGATAACTCTGCTTACGGGACAGAAAAAAAAACAAAATCACAACAGATCGCACAATCTCACTAGATAATTCACTATCCCTTTTATGACCAATTTCACCATAAATCCCCAAACTGGGTGAGTAAAAAAATACAAGCTCGATGAAAGGTCTATTTATTTCCACAATCGGTCGAACAGTAGTTATTCTAATCTAATAAAAAGGAAAAAACGTAAA
This sequence comes from Rhamnusium bicolor, assembly GCA_029963845.1. Taxonomy (NCBI): domain Eukaryota; kingdom Metazoa; phylum Arthropoda; class Insecta; order Coleoptera; family Cerambycidae; genus Rhamnusium; species Rhamnusium bicolor. The sequence continues at coordinate 87,140 of JANEYF010000046.1, read as the reverse complement.
AAAAACGAATCGTTCACAAGAAAGCTATCAACGGCATTTCAAAAAGTACTGCTCCAGGCAATTGCGAATTCCGACAACCAGTAATACTTCCCTTTGTAATTAACGGTAACCTATATTAATTTATACCAGGCTCCGCGGAGGTTATTCCTTGATAAATCTTTATGTTAAGTTGAAGTTACATGGCCGTGAAAACGACTGTAATACCTATTTGATTTAATCAAATACCTATTAATATTAGTTACACTGACAAAATTTTTTTAATAATGATTGTTGAAACAAAATTTTTGCATAGAAATGCGTTTCACGTTGAACTCAAATATCGAATAAAAAATGTCTGTCTGTATGTATGTCTGTGTGTAGACCATTTCTTGTCAACACAATAATTTCTTTTTTAGACTTGAAAATTTTATTTTAAATTTAGTACCTATATATGTAAAATAGCTTGGTAGAATATTACCTACATACGTGTTTGAATGACCTAATAATTATTTAAAAATACATGTACATTGTGCCTCTTTTTTTAGTAGATATTTGAATTTCTTTTTATTTTCAGTCGATATTTCAATTATTTTTGGTAATTCAATTACATTCAAAGTAATTCAATTAAATACAGTAATTGAAGTATAAGGTAAAGTAATTGAATTCCTTTACTTGAAAAAAATATATATTATTTTCGACGAGTAATTGATACTTGTAGTACTGTGTAAAATGAGGAGTAATTGGTAATGGAAATATTTACTACTTTGATTGATAATAATTGGTAATTGGTACTTCAATTACTTTTAATGGGTAATTGTGACAGCTCTGAAAGCCACTATATTATATTGTTAGGAAAAAATTTGAAAATAATACAATAACTACTTACACAATGTCCATAAAGTTTTTAAATTTGAGTGAATACTTTTCGAGATATTGCATTTAGGATTATTATGATTTTTATTTTAGAAAGTTTATTCTGTATTGATTATATGCTATGACAAAATCTCTTTTTTGTAAAATAATACAGTATTAATATTGTACACATTTATTGTCATTTAATGTTGTGAATGTTTAAGGAACCATTTAGTGTTTAAGGAAAATATGGAAAAGGCCTCGTACTTTGTAAACAACTGTATTTAATTATTTCATTCACGTGGTTGAGGCATTTCAGTCTCCTCGACATTATATTTACTGCTGTGGGCTGTTTGTTTACCCTTGCTATAAGATAAACAAGCACCAAAAAGATAATAAGTATTGATAAATCAAAATTACGTTAGTCGACGCACGTATTTGTAAAATGCGAATATAAAAAAAGAGTTTGTTTTAATCAAAGAAAATCTCTCATGGTACCAGAGGATTTAACAGGTATAATAATCAGACAGAAGCAATGAATGGTTCAAAAATAGTATTACTTTAAATGGCAATTTAAAATATGCAAAAAATATTTAACTCTAACTAGAGCCGACACATTTGTCGAATATCTAGAACCGTACTTATGAATGTCTAGATTTCATAAATGGTTAGTTATATATTTACGTTAACTTACATTCTAAAGATACACTACGTTCACAGATTGATTTCAAATAAAGAAAAAACTTTCTTATGCTTGGGTTTGAAAAAAAATTAATTTTAAAAATATTTAACATTTTCAAAAAAAGTCGGAGCCGTAGCTGGTACACAGAAAATAAACTCCAAAAGTTTACGATGTTTAATGCTGTTTAAGATGAACAAAATCTAGTGTTTGTTGAACTGTCCAATTGCCATAGTTCCGTCATTATTCGCTTTCTGAAATATTTCATATATAATACTGTTACGCTAAAGGACTATGCGGACTACTATAATTCCAAAATGTGCAAGTTGGCCAAAGTAGTCTAAGCTTATAAAGAAATATCTAAAATTCATCGAAAAGTGTCAGGAATATTCAAGAAAGGTAAAAACTGTACAAAAATGTATAGAAAAGCACATAAGTTGGTCAAGTAGGTCAATACTGATTTAGAATTGTGCGAATAGATATAATTAAATTAAAGAGTAAAGTAGTGATTTTTAATTGCGGTCATAGTTAAGTCATTCGTTTAAGTTACTATTAATTTTTAATTAGTTAAAAAGTAGCCAGTAAGTGTTACTATAGTTCGTTTGACGAACATATAGAATTATGCTCCTCCCATAAATCTGCGCGAAATTCGAATAGAATATTGCTATAGGTTGTTTTTTTAAAACCCATATCACAAGATAAACTTAACCTGATAGCTTCTTTACTGTCAAATATGCATATTTTTATCTATGCAAATACGTTTTGGTATTTTGTGGAGATTACAGTTATTTGTGCAATGCGTTGTTTCTATTTGCTGTTTTTCACATTTACCTAATAAATAGTGCTATTTCAGCGCTAAACAAACATCTTTATTTATATCAAGGTACATAACGAAAACGATTAATATTGATTATATCTTATAACCACACTTTTTTCAGGAATTAATACCCATTATGGAACAAGTGGCTATTTCTCCACCGAAAAAACGGACGTCCAGGATTTCTCGGTTGAAGACAGGCAACATATTTTGAACATTTATAAGACTTATACTGGAGACAACCCGGATAAACCTAGGGCAGAAGTCGTCAAGTAAGCAAAGACATCAGGTAATTTTAATTTTTATATTTTATGGGGTTGCTCATCGAAGTATATTTTTACTATTATTGATTTTCATACAGAGTGTAGTATGTAAATTTTTTATTGTTTATGTTTCTCCATTTATATTGTCTCATAATGTAGCCTGATCTCTCGTAAGTTTCTTCTTGGTTCTTCTTACGAGCAGTAATCGAACCTTGTGAATATGGTGTGTGTAACATGTATAGCTTTTATTATTATTTTATTAGATTTTAGGACACAATGTTACTTATTTAGTATTTATTTTCATACAGGGTGCAGTATGCACGTTTTTTTATTGTTTATGTTTATTATATTTATATTCTCATATTAATGTAGACTGATCTCTCGTAAGTTTCTTCTTGGTTCTACTTACGAGCACTAATCGAACCTTGTTAACCCTCTATTGCATGATTTAGTTTTTCTTTTTTTAACATTACAAAAGAAAGATATGATATTTAAAGGTGTAAATAAAACATAAAACATTCTAAGACAAACTTTTTATTTTAAATTAAGAAAATAAAGAATGTTCCCAATTGGGCACAGGCTTATAAGCTGCACTTCAATACATATTTAATTTGTATGAAACTCTACAAAACAATCGCTTTTCGCATAAAAACAGGTGTACTTTATATTTTTAACAGGTAACTCTGCTTTTGCTCTTGCATTCCACTTTTTTACGGACATAACATCAGCAACTTGATCAACTCGTGTATTAGGGGACCAATATCGACTTGCATTAGGCTGTTTTATAATTGACATCCATATGAGGAAACCAAAAAATCTTTCTAACCCTTCCTTCGATAAACACAATGGCTTGTTAGGCCGTATCTGTGTACTGAACAAAACTGTTTGATAAACAATACCATCTAAAAAGATGACATCAAAGAAAACTTTAAAATTTTATAAAAAGTTGTCAACTGCAGGATTTCTGGAGAAAGTAGAGTAGGTATTTCCTTGAAACTGGGTATCTTCTGCATTGGTACTCGTAATGGAATTCTTAATTCCATTTGACTTCAGATGCTTTACTTGTCGAGGACACATGAGGAAGTAGGTCAACTAATAGTACTTCGTCACTACTATAACAAACTAGTTCTTCATGCTGTGTATTATTTCCCAGCAAAATGTTGGACTCATCAATATCATACTCCAAAATGGAATCTTCACTGTCAGAAAATAAATCCTACTAGTTATAAGAAATGCGCCGTCATGGTGGATTTATTTTCCAATAATATTTGTATTTTTTATGATATTATATACCTATTCGTTTTTTTTTTGTTACAATTAATAAATAATTTTAACCTGTCACCTAACATAACCTAATTATTTTAATTCTCTAAAAATTATTTGTAGTGTGAGAAACGGGGTTTTGCAACCGGACATTCAATAGGCTCCTCCCCAATTCTATCTGTTCATTAAACGGAGTTTATCAGTTTCGATCAACGAATCAATGGTATAAAGTGTTTGTGAGGACAGCAAACACATAATAATATGTTCACGTTAGAGTTCTTTTATTCAAAGTTGTGGTTTGGGAGACGAATTATGAATACTTCGCAAGAGATGAACATGAGTCATTTCTTCTATTTGGTTACGTTTCTTTAAGTAATAATTTAGTTGTCAACACGTAATAGGGAAGGTTCCGGAACAGAATTGCTACGTAATAAATATTCCCCATGTTTGTGAACGCTTGGTAGAAGAATCGTTGTTATTACGTAACAGTCGTTAGTAGAGATAACCCTTAAAGTTCCACTGATGGTAGCTACCACAGAACAGATAAAAGAAAGAAAGCTAAATCAATAGTGGAGGATGGAAGCAGCTGTGACATTTGGCGCCATATTTGGCGGAAAGCAGGGGGAACGGGGAAAGGGGAACAAAATGAAACATGTATATAGTAAAATATTTATTTATTTACAAGGGCCAGCTTTTCAATTTCATGTCACATTAATCTGATATAAATTCCGTGGAAAAATTAATTAGTTTCTATGAAATTTATCTACCAAATAAATTTAAATGACAAAACGATTTAAAGAAATGCGTTTTCACCTTTTAAATGTTGTATTACATGATTTTAAAGTAAGAGTAAACAAAACAATATATAACATTTTATTTAATATTTATTGCCAAATCACACTTTAACAATTGCATCGTAATTAACACTGTTACATCTAGATAACAAATTGTTTGAACTACAATATGTTAATAAACTAGTTAAAATTAGTCAAACTAACTATCACAAGAATATTATTTTGTTTTAAAGGCAAGTACCACAACATTAAATATGTAGATATTCTTTAAATACCACTCAGTAAAGTTCAAATACTCCATTTTCAAATAATGCAGATGAATGATCAATAACTGGAAATAGTACACGTGGCTGAAATACAACAAAATTGTTTTTAGCATAAGAATTTTCAGCAACATATTTAATGTTAGTTGCTACATCTTGAGGTTTAACAGAATAAGGAAAAGCGTGACTCAGGCGAGTGGTTTAATCAGAAATCATGAAATGATCCTCACGAACATGGAAACTCGAACATTGTTTTTCAAGACTTAATGTGGAAGCATTTTTCCATGCTTGCAACGACACAATCCTTAAGAAAATGATTGAAATATATTGTTACGCCACTGGACTGTGTAAACTGGTTAGATGAGACTGGAATTGAACGCAAACGGCCGGGAATATTCTGGAATGCCCTAGACCGTGTGAATGGATGTATAAATAAAACACACAGTGGGCCGAGACTCAATCTTAAGTCGAACGTGAACGAGTAAAGAAGAAATAAGAAAGAGACTTATAAGTGTTCAAGTGTGATTATAGTTAAGACAGTAATTAATCTATTGTTGTTAATTGTTAATTAGTAAATAAAGTAGTGAGTAAGTGTTACCTGGACTTTCAATCAACGAATCTACGAGTAGAGGTGTTTGTGTGGATAGCAAACACGTAACAGTATTCTTCATATCGTCTTCACAGACTATATTGGAATAATACGAATTTTTACAAAAAGGGCATTTTCATTATACCTAGTTGTTATAAAAATGGCAAAAAACATATTTTTTTTAATTTAAAAAATAATGCTAGAAAATTACCACGTTACAGAAAATCAGTACATAATCAGTACATGACTCGATTAAATCAGGATGGTCACTTTACTCAGTGTGGTAAATAAAATACACACAAATCTCTGTTAATTTGCCTATATAATAATAAAAAAATTGGAATAACAAAAATAAATATATCAAACTATAATAGTGGTTCAACTAGTTTCACATTATAGATAAACTTATCAGTGAACGTAACTGCAACTAACACAGAGGTAACATAATAAACATACTATCGGCCACTTTACCACTTTAATCGATAAATTAATTGACAGTATTTATTCTATTTAATCGTCAAAAAAATAAAAAATAATGTATTGTCATCATCGAGTTTTTATATAATGTTGATTTCAAAATATTAACAACACTGGAACTACGACGAATTTTAGAACAACATTAAAATTACCTATCTAACGTAAATCAAACTAAATACAATATTATATTCATTGAATTAGTAAATATATGGTTTTTTCGTTTAAAAAAAGTCACATAGTTTCACATACAAAAATATATTACAAATTACAACTTACCTCATAAATAGAGATAAAAAGACATCCTGATAGAATCTTGAAAAACTCACTGCCAGCACTGGTTTCAAAAAGTCTGACCTTCATGACCTAAAATATATAAGACAATTTCGATTAGAAGTCGCCTTATATAAATATGGAAATTATTTAATTCTATGGACTAAAGTGTACTTTAATGTTCGTATTTCCAAAAATTAATCGAGATCTTATTTATTAGATCTAGAATCTAACGGCCGAACTGAAGGTTTTGTTGAATTTAGAACTTTTATATTAAATACATAAAATATCAAGTATCACAAAAACATTTTTACTTATAGATATAATAAACACTTATTTAGCATAATAAACTAACAGCGATACATAAACTTAAAATTTTACATAAGTATAATAATAACAACTGCTTTAAAATTGCTTCTTAAAAGAATTTTGTGATTGGTTATGTTACATTATGTTCACATGACTAGACACCTAGTTTCTCATTGGTTCTGCCTCCCGATTTAGAGTTCCAGAGCGGCGCGAAAAAATTATAAAGTTTATATAGTTAGAATAATTATAATTTTGTAATGTTCGTCACAATTGTTTTAAAAATAACACCCTTTATTGTTGAAAGTTGACATTGTGATCTAATTTCAACCATTTTATTTTCTATTAAGAAATTGATATAATGCTCATAGAAACGCGCTCATCTCTAGTGGTGTTGCGAGATCCATAAACCAAGTCGCATACCCCTTGTACCTACTACTACTAAATGTGTTGCTTAGGTTTGTATTGGACAATATCACTGCTTAACCTAAATCGTTTCTTAAATATATTACCGCGGGTCAATTTAATGTTATACATAAAATTCAAGATATTCTAGTGTAACATAAACCATTTCTGACAGCAGAAGTTAAGAATTAAATAAATTAGTTTCCTAAGGAACAAATAGGTGCAAATTTACATTTCCTTATTCTAATAGTATAAACAATTGCTTCTTTTTAAGGTGTCATTAATTTTGCACATAATTGTACATTTACTACATCGGTTTTTAATATTTGATACATAAATTCAGATTACGAGAATTAAGTCAAATTATAGTTTCTCAAATCTGTAAAACATGCAACTACGACCTGCACTAACTGACTGAGATAATAGCAAAATAATAGATATGGATTGTTTTGTAAAACTACGCTTTCGTTAAACCGTTAATCTATTGCATGCGATACTTTGAATGAGATTACTAGACAATAAGATTAGTTCTTATTACACTCGTTACATCACGTAAAAGCACACGTTACATACATTTGTCATTTATCTTGGGAATACATTTAATCTGGAATATGTTTTAACGCTGCTTCTCTAGAATGAACCTATGCATTTTCAAATCTTGAATAATCTGAGAATATATAATGTTATAGATATGCAGAGTATGTAAATTTGCTTTTTGGTAACTTCAGGAAAAATAATGGAGATTTTCTATATAAATATTTTTCTAGAACGAGCGCCGAGCGGTTTCAATATTACAGAGTCTCAAACTTCAGTTTTTTTAAATTTCGTTGCAACTTGAGACAGAAATGAGATATCCGTTCCAAATTTTATACACGTACTTTACGCAAAACGTGTTTTACAAAGAGATCTGTCAAGATTGATATACCGGGTACATATTTTTTCATGACATAATCATTTCCGCCCTCCGAAATTTTCTTCACTACACCACTGACCATTTTCTCGGGAGTTGAAATAATAGTTTACGTTGCTAACTTTTTTTGTTGTATTAATTTCTTGTCATTTTGTTTGGTTAGGGAACAAAATTCATCTTGTGCACCACTCCATAATTTTGCAACGAAAGCAAATATAAAATATCTGATGTGGCCAACACATAATTTTCTTATACCAGTATATATCATACTGATGTAAAATAATCATTCTATTTAATTCTTCATTTACCTCAATTAAATTTTAATAGAGTACCTTGAAATGTTTCATTAAAATTTTTAAATAATTAATTATTATCAGCGTCATTCGATCCTGTCAATAATAATTCATGTTAATAATTTCTTATTGACATTGACATTTTTGTACCTAAATTAGACATTTCAAATGTCAAACTTTTAAATTTATCCTCTACCCCATTTTATGAGGTTAAATGTATAAAAAATTTTAGTTTACATCAGCTTTATTTAAGTAATTGGAAAATATATTTTATTGGCTTGATATAGTAGACATGATTTATGATCTTTCATCAAGAATATATTTTTAACTTCCCGCTAAGAAAATTGAAAATTTTCAGAAATCGGGAAGTTATTGGTTTCACCCCGATTTTCGAAAATCGAGTTTTTGTCAGATCTCGACATTTTGAGGTCCTAAGAAGCTATTCTGACTGTTCCCACGATGGTGTCTGTATGTATGTGTGTGTGCGTGCGTGCGTGCGTGCGTGCGTGCGTGCGTGCGTGCGTGCGTGCGTGCGTGCGTGCGTGCGTGCGTGCGTGCGTGCGTGCGTGCGTGCGTGCGTGCGTGCGTGCGTGCGTGCGTGCGTGCGTGCGTGCGTGCGTGCGTGCGTGCGTGCGTGCGTGCGTGCGTGCGTGCGTGCGTGCGTGCGTGCGTGCGTGCGTGCGTGCGTGCGTGCGTGCGTGCGTGCGTGCGTGCGTGCGTGCGTGCGTGCGTGCGTGCGTGCGTGCGTGCGTGCGTGCGTGCGTGCGTGCGTGCGTGCGTGCGTGCGTGCGTGCGTGCGTGCGTGCGTGCGTGCGTGCGTGCGTGCGTGCGTGCGTGCGTGCGTGCGTGCGTGCGTGCGTGCGTGCGTGCGTGCGTGCGTGCGTGCGTGCGTGCGTGCGTGCGTGCGTGCGTGCGTGCGTGCGTGCGTGCGTGCGTGCGTGCGTGCGTGCGTGCGTGCGTGCGTGCGTGCGTGCGTGCGTGCGTGCGTGCGTGCGTGCGTGCGTGCGTGCGTGCGTGCGTGCGTGCGTGCGTGCGTGCGTGCGTGCGTGCGTGCGTGCGTGCGTGCGTGCGTGCGTGCGTGCGTGCGTGCGTGCGTGCGTGTGTGTGTGTGTGTGTGTGTGTGTGTGGTATTTGCTGTGGCATATTGTGCGTGCATAATCCTGTACTCTTACCTCTGTTCTACTTGTGACATCTTACACTCCGATGTCACAGCAATATACGCTCCAAAATGGTAATTGTATGACGATATTCCGCCAAATTGAAATTGCCACCCTTTAACTTGGCAATTGAAAATTGTATATGACTAAGACCCTCACCAACGTTTATTTTACTTAAATAACGATAATGTGTAAAAATGCAACAATTAATGATGTGGCACATGGGCATTACAAGAGCTTGTGGCATCGTAGATTTGGTCTGGTCAAGTGCGCCCTCTAGGATACACACTTTTCACTAATTTACACAATTTCATTATTATAACAAGTTTCGATTGACGATGCGAGCGCGCTGTTCTCTTAAGGATTAGCGTAAGTATATAGATTGGGACTTTTTCAAGATTATTTTTTATTTCCCTTTGTATTGACAATATTATTTATAATTACGAGGACATGTATTATTACATTAATTATTGCATTAATTATATAAATTTGAATATTAAACAAATATTCATAGCTCGAAAAATATAATTGATACGGCAAAAATACAAGGCAGCAAATTTGTAGAGCATGAAAGAATAGGGGGTAAACCTGAAAATCGTGCTTTAAGGGGAGGGGGGAGTGACATTATTTTAACTTATTATATAATTACCCATTTCCTTTGTTAAACTTTTAGGTTTTAGAACGTTTTAAGTAGTTCCGTCAGGATTTACGTTTGTATTATAAATTAGAAATTGCGAACAGTAGCGTCCTCAAAATTAGTATTTTATCAAGTTAATGTAATTTTGTTGCAATATTTGCATACGGAAAATTATTACGTTATGGAAAAAAATACAAGAGAGTAAATTTGTAGGTCATAAAAAATGCAGAAATAGATATACTCAAAAGGTAATTATATCAACCATAGTCGTGCTGAAAGGAAGGAAAAAGTGAAATGTTTTAGACCATTGCAAAAATTTCCTATACTTAAAAATCTTGGTTAGGTGGTTTAAAGAAATACGTAAAATTAATAATTTAAAAAAGAGTATTCAGCAGCGTGCGTTCAATTTTTATTGCTTATCTATTTATAGTGATATAGTGATATAGTATTGACGTTATTTTAAAACTGTCACAATAATCATATAATTTCTATTTTCATCTTATATTGTTAGGACTCAGTAGTTATTTTGTAAATTGTGATAATCCGGCATTTATTTATTTTATTAGGTTAAACAGAGAGATCCAGAATCACTGAACGTGCCGCTATAGTTATTTATTTCTGGCATCCTATGTTTCTTCTCACCTTCTTTGTGTATTAAGTTACTATTACTCGACGAAATATATGTCATGTTTGACATTGCTAAAAGGACAACCTTTTATCAAAGAAATATTCCTCTAATTCTGAAAACGGAATCAGAGAGTATATCGAAACTACAATTTTAAATAATTTAAAATATTTGACATTTAAGTTTCATTTTCAGGCAATATTTTTTTCAGTGTGACATTTTTGATTGGCAAAACTTTTTTTTTTTGAAAACCAACCTGTGATATCGTTTTGGCGCAGAGGTATATTTAACAAATTTGTTTAAATAATGTATAGGACAATAGCTTAATACCCAAAGAAGGTAAAAATAAGTAAAAGTATATTGTTATTAAATATGATTTAAACGAAACAACTACTCAGCGGGCAAATACCCCGACCTGCATTGGACTATACCTTCAAATCATGATATATTGGTAGCCAATATCATTTGTCAATTCCTAACCAGACATAGACCGGTTTCGAAATTACTAGTTCTCCTCAGTATGCCATAGGTTAGGAAACAGACAAATGATAGTGGCCAACCTGCTAGTGTTATACTGATTAAGGTAAATTGAGTAGTGGTGAGAGGTATGTGAAACTTCTCATATGGTCCAAATGCCATAGTCGAATAGTATTCGACCGACATCATAGATATCTCTTTGGCGGATAGAGACTTGTGGATAGAGACTTGCGAAGCAAGTATCAAGAGCGGCGACCTCTAGCACAGGTGAACTAAACTACTGTTATTAAATATGATTTGCACGAAACAACTACTCAGTGGGCAAATACCCCGACCTGCATTGGATTATACCTACAAATCATGACAGATCGGTAGCTAATATCATTTGTCAATTCCTAACCAGACATAGACCGGTTTCGAACTTATTAGTTCTCCTCAGTATGCCATAGGTTATGAAGCAGACAAATGATAGTGGCCAAACTACTAGTCATATACTGACTAAGGTAAATTGAGTAGTAGTGAGAGGTATGTGAAACTTCTCATATGGTCCAAATGCTACAATCTGACCGACATCATAGATGTCTCTTTGGCGGATAGCGACTTGCGAAGCAAGTACCAAGAGCGGCGACCTCTAGCCCAGGTGGACTAAACTACTGTTATTAAATATGATTTGAACGAAACAACTACTCAGCGGGCAAATACCCCGACCTGCATTGGATTATACCTTTAAATCATGATAGATCGGTAGCCAATATCATTTGTCAATTCCTAACCAGACATAGACCGGTTTCGAACTTATTAGTTCTCCTCAGTATGCCATAGGTAGTGAAACAGACAAATGATAGTGGCCAACCTGCTAGTCATATACTGACTAAGGTAAATTGAGTTATGATTTGAAGGTGTAATCCATTGCAGGTGGGGGGTATTTATTCACTGAGTAGTTGTTTCGTTCAAATCTTATTTAATAACAGTAGTTTGCTAGCATTTGGACCATATGAGAAGTTTCACATACCTCTCACCACTACTCTAAAAGTATATTACCAATATTAATGCACCCATTAAAATGGTTGCTACCTTCCAGCTGCAAGCATTCGTACTTTCAACCACGCCCATCCAGACGTGCCTATTTGACATTTAGTTCAGATTTTTTTTGTTTGCTATTTACATCTCTAATAAATATTTTTTTCTTAGCATCGTTTCCGATGGCACCTGATATACACTTTTGCAAAAATTGAACGAGACATTTTAAAAAAGTTAATCTCCGTTGTCTTTAATTTGCACTGTTTACGTATCTACACAATAATTATTTGTTGTGACATCTTTCGTATACACGAATAGGTAATATTTTGCTGATATTCTAGTACTCACCTCTTATTGTAACATTTTTATACACAATCTAATAACTATTTGTTGTGACATCTTTAGTAAATAATATATAACAGTATAGATAATACTTTGCTGTGACATCCTAGCATACTCACATATTTATTGCAACATCTTTATGCACACAAGCTAATAACTATTTGTTGTGAGATCTTTAGTACACATGAGTAGGTAATACTTTGCCACAATAAATGGTTACTAGCTTGTGTGCAGCAATAAATATTAAGTACCAATCCTAGTAGCATAAAATATTTCTGAAATATGTATAATATAGAATGGTTCCACAATATTGCAAAGATTTAAGAAATATTTTAGAAGTATGTAATAAAAATAATTAAAAATATAAGGATATTTAAGAAATAATTTGCAATAAATATACAATAGGACATATTTAAAAAAATATTTAGTGATAAATATATAATGCAAGCTATAGCAGCAATATTTAGGACGTAATCAAAAAACAAATATATTAAACGGTTTATTCCAAAAATTTTTAAGTAAAACTTAAAAATAGATTTATAATTCGAAATATATCAAAAATATATCAAAAAGTATTTCATATATAAAAAAACCGTCGCAAATATTGTACAACATTAAGAAAACTTATTGTAGAAATGTTTGGTGTTATCAGCAAAGTATCATTATATCTACTCGTGTGTATCAATAAAGATGTCAAAACAAATAGTTATTATTACATTTTTTATACACACAAGGTAATAACTATTTGTTGTGGTAACTTTAGTATACATAGACGTGTTAAAAATACTACGTATTTAGAGTATCTTCCAATGACTTTGACGTCATTGGTGCATTCATTTTCAACATGGGGAGTTGGGCATAAACACGCGATCCGCCTATATCTATAAATTGTTGTTAGACATTTTACAATAACGAGCCCCGTCGGTAAGTGTAAGAAACTGTTTTTTGTAGCTGCAAGCCGTCCAATAGGGGCCCCTTGCACTCGCTGGATTTTTTTAAATTAATTCACATATTTTAATATAGTATTATTAAACATTAGCAATTATCAAATCTGATTTAATAATTTCTACCTAGAAAATGCCTAAATTACTAATTGAATATCAGATGCTAGAGGTGTGTCTGAAAACGTGTACGATATATACTTATATACTTCATACATTAATTAATTTACATCAAGTTTAATTCAATAATTTTACTAATTCAGGTATTTTGGATTATTATAAATAAATACTAAGTGTACTGCTTTAATTAATTTTCTATTTATTGAATTATAAATTGTGTACTTCTCGGTCTAGTTGCACGGTTGCTTTTATTATTTTTCTGTCAAGCAGCGATTTTTTTAAAGTTCATATAAATAGGAATTAAGTACTAAATTTCATCAATCCATCATCTAAAGAAAAATGTCTTCTTTGCGTACATACTTTTAAAGGGCCCTAAAGGTAATTTGGGTATAAGTCAGTTAGGTTCAGCGGACTTATTTTGGTTCGTAAATTATCCAGTTATATTTTTATTCAGACTTTTCGGTGGCATCCTGTATGTTATGCAGAGGGTGCATCAATATTTATTGTGGTATCTTTATTATACATGAATAGATGTAACTTTGCCAACATTTTATTTCTCACATGCTTATTGAAACTTAACATCCATTATACTCACAAGCTACTATTTGTTGTGGCATCTTTGGTACACATGACTAGATAATACTTGGCTGTGACATCCTAGTACCTTTATACACACTAGCTAATAATTATTTGTTGTGACATCTTTCATATACACGAATAGGTAATATTTTGCTGATATTCTAGTACTCACCTCTTATTGTAACATTTTTATACACAAACTAATAACTATTTATTGTGACATCTTTAGTAAATAATATATAATAGTATAGATAATACTTTGCTGTGACATCCTAGCATACTCACATATTTATTGCAACATCTTTATGCACACAAACTAATAACTATTTGTTGTGAGATCTTTAGTACACATGAGTATAGGTAATACTTTGCCACAATAAATAGTTACTAGCTTGTGTGCAGCAATAAATATTAAGTACCAATCCTAGTAGCATAAAATATTTCTGAAATATGTATAATATAGAATGTTTCCACAATATTGCAAAGATTTAAGAAATATTTTAGAAGTATGTAATAAAAACAATTAAAAATATAAGGATATTTAAGAAATAATTTACTATAAATATACAATAGGACATATTTAAAAAATATTTAGTGATAAATATATAATGTAAGCTATAACAGCAATATTTAGGACGTAATTAAAAACAAATACATTAAACGGTTTATTCCAAAAATTTTTAAATAAAACTTTAAATAGATTTATAATTCGAAACATATCAAAAATATATCAAAAAATAATTCATATATAAAAAAACCGTCGCAAATATTGTACAACATTAAGAAAACTTATTATAGAAATGTTTGGTGTTATCAGCAAAGTATCATTATATCTACTCGTGTGTATCAATAAAGATGTCAAAACAAATAGTTATTATTACATTTTTTGTACACACAAGGTAATAACTATTTGTTGTGGCAACTTTAGTATACATAAGTAGATACCACTTTGCTGTGATATTCTAGTACATACATATTATTGCAACATCATTATACACACGAGCTAATTACTAGACGCTTAAAGCAATGCCAAGAACGTAAACGTGGCGAATGACTGCTAAGACGCAGTCGTATCAAACCGAGCATGTCTTTGGAAACACCATATTAGAGCCGAACAACTGTCAAATTTATCTTAACTTAATCTCTTGAAAATTGTTTGGTCGGTTTTATTTGAGATGTTTATTTTAGTTTTTAATTAGTGATTTTCAAATATGGAACCGACGTAACCGATTAATAAAAAAACGCACATTTTGTTTATTCTATTTCAAATAAATTATCCAAATTAAATCGGCTGTAAAGAGTCTCCTATATACTAAATTTTCATCATCATGAAGAACATATAAGACCACTGCGTCATCCACATTATCATC
The DNA here is from genome assembly GCA_029963845.1 of Rhamnusium bicolor. NCBI lineage: Eukaryota > Metazoa > Arthropoda > Insecta > Coleoptera > Cerambycidae > Rhamnusium > Rhamnusium bicolor. The sequence continues at coordinate 71,712 of JANEYF010000046.1, read as the reverse complement.
GCTATCGTCATTCAAAACTGCCAAGGTCACATTTTCTTCCATAATATATTACGCACCACTTTATTTTCTAAAAACCATTTATTTCATAATTGGCAGTCGTACTTCGCTACTGGATCAAGTGAGCACATTTTCATACACAGCAGCTAATATTATTTGTTATGGCATCTTTAGTATACATGAGTAGATAATACTTTGCTTTGGCATCCTAGTAATCACATATTTATTGCAATATATTTATACACACGAGTTATTAATATTTATTTGTTGTGGCATGCTTGAGCACATGAATAGATTATAATTTGCTGTGACGTTTTAACGCTTACACATTTAAGTATTGTAACATTTTTTATACACAGGACCTAAATAGGCACTTAAAGCAACGCCAAGAACGTTAACGTATCGAATGAGAGCTACGCATGCGTAGTGGCAAATTTTTTGTTCATTTATACTTACGTCTCACTTAACTTTGTGTAAACGTATGTATAGCAAAGACGTAGTCGTATGCAGCAGAGCGTGTCTTTGGAAACACACGATTAGTGTCGAGCAACTGTCAAATTTATAGTAACTTAATCTGTCTTGGAAGTTGTTTGGTCCCTGGTTATCCAAAATTAAATTGGCTCTATGGACTAATTTTCATCATCATGATGAACATGTAAGACCACTACTTCATCCACATTATCATCACTATCGTCATTCAAAGCTACTAAGATCACAATTTCTTCCATAATATAAGCGCACCTTTTTATTTTCTAAATAATATTCTAGTACATATCCGGGAATAGTGACGTTAAGTTAAACGATCATCCCGTATATTTAACTAAAAATTTTTCAACAAGCAAGGACCGGGGGAGGTCTGCCAAAACGATCACACTATCCATGCTTGCGGACAGAGTTGCAACTGGAGCAGGCCCGCCTCTTACGAGGTTGGTCCAGACCTACAACGATGTGATAGGTGTAATGATGGATAGTACCCCTCGACTCCTGTTATCAAAACTCAACATCAACGCTAAAGATATTGTTGTTGCGGAACGTGGGTATAGTAGGGACATTATTATAACAAAAACAGTTTATATAACTTATTCATGTCAAACACTGCTACTGCTAAATTTTCTGTCTAATATGTACTATCACCTTACATCTGTGGTTTTCAAAGGTTTTGACCACTTCACCCCATGATCATGTTTTCTTATGGGTTTCCTGAAGTATGCCATCAAGTCTATACATATAACTAACTATAGTAACCTGCCTTCCCTGTCCATATAAAACCTTTATGTTTTTATTAACATTTAAAACTAGATTAATTTGAAAATTATATACCGTTTAATACTTAACTATTACTGTAAAAGAAAATACCCATAAGCTATGTCTAGTTTAAATGACCGAATGAGGGCGCTCATATCCAAAAATGTTTTTCTTTGGGTACCTTTAAAGGACTCTAATACTTTAGGGGTGTATTTTAGATAGAAGTAAGTTCGGTTCAATGGACTTATTTTGGTTCGTAGATTATCCAGTTAAATTTCTCTTCATACCTTTTGGAGACACCCTGTATGTTATGCAGATATACATTAGTATTCGTTGTGGTATTTTTCTTACATATGAGCAGGGGTGAATTAAGCGGCTGACGGACCTGGTGGCCGCCAGGGGCCCTAAATCTCCAAGGGGCCCCGAGCTCGATAGATTCCTACTCAGTGGCAACTGATGAAATTTAGGTTAAGTCATATCTCAGTATTGGAGAATGGAACCTAAACAATACTTTAATGTATAACTATCAAGACTAAATGAAAAAGTTTCTCAGAGAAAAAAATTGCTATTGAAATTTGCGAAAAAAGTTGCAAGAATTGTGCAGTTCCCAAGTTATTTTTTAGATAATTTGTAAAATATTTGCTAAACATTTTTTTTCTGGATCGGATGGAAAATATGACGCCATGTTTCGAATTTCATCAAAAAATGTTGCTTTTTTATAAAGTTACATCGTTTTGAAATTTTATTTTAGATTCGTTTCTCACTGTGCAAATTTCAAAAAGGTGTTAACTTTATAAAAAAGTAATAATTTTTTATGAAATTTGTAACCTGGAGACATACTTTCCACCTGATTCTCAAAAAAAAATATTTTACAAATTATCTAAAAAATAACCTGGAGGTTGCACAAATATCAATTTTGGACGAATAGATACTGCAAAAATAATTGATGAATTTACCAAAGAGAAATCAAGATACAAATTCATATAGAAAACCTTTTTTTAGCTCAAGTAACTTAATTTTTGTTAAATTTTTTGGATAAATTTCTTATTTTTTCTTGAAACGTTGAGTTTTATTATTAGCTATATATTGCTGGTTTAAGCAACTCAATTAAAAGTCTGGCACTTAAATTTTTCCGAAAAAATCATCACATACTATTTTTTTTATTATTATTTTGGATCTTGCGTCTAACAACCTCGAAATTTTTACCGCTAGAGGCCTCCAATCAGCTTAATCTATACATGAGGTAGATAATACTTTGCTGACATTTTAGTTCTCACAAGATTTTTATATACACACAAGCTAATAACTATTTGTTCTGGCATCTTCGGTACACATGACTAGATAATTCTTGGCTGTGACATCTTCCTACTAATGTATTTATTGCAACATCTGTATACACACTATCTAATAATTATATGTTGTGACATCTTTAGTACTCATGGAGAAGATAATATTTTGCTGGTATCTTAACATGTTCACGTATTTATTGCAAAATTTGTTGTGAGATATTTTAATACACACGAGTAATACTTTGCTACAACAAATAGTTATTAGATTGTGTGTAGCAATAAATATTGATTACCAAGATGTCAGCAAAGTATTATATCTACCGTATGTACTAAAGATGTCAAAACAGATATTCATTATTAAAAATACAACATTTTTATACACACAAGGTAGTAAATATTTGTTGTGACAACTTTAGTACATATATAAGTAGATAATACTTTGTTGTGACATTCTAGTACTTACATATTTATTGCACCATCTTTATATACACGAACTAATTAATAGACACTTAAAGCACCGCCAAGAAAGTAAACATAGTAAATGACAGTTACGCAGGAGTAGTGTCAACTTTGTCGTATGTTTATACTTACATCTTACATAACCACAGTATAGTAAAATTACTGTACTGTGACATAGTTTGCTTGTACGTACGTGTAACAAAGACGCAGTCGTATAAAGCCGGGCGTGACTTTAGTATTCGAATATTCGAATATATTCGAGTATACGAATATTTCGAATATTCGAATAATTTCCCATTAGAATAATTCATATTCGAATACTCGAATATTCGAATACTCGAATATTCGAATACTCGAATCATTCGTATTCTATTCCCAGCCTTAGTACCTACTCAATGTTTGCGTTCAGGTAGACCCTAGTGATGAAAAATCGATTACTACCGATAACTCGGATCGGATTAGTGTACCGTAATGTCCGCTAGCAATAACTGATCATATGATTAGCCCTTCTGCATGTATGACAGCTTATAATTCATTAACTGTCGGATTTGTTTTTCTAATCTACAAACGAATGTGTGATAAACCGAAAGTATTAGATCAGTTTATATTAAGGATGGAAATTTTCCAGATTTTAGTATCCGAATATTCGTTCGAAAAAATATTCGAATTATCAAACTATTCGGATATTCCAATATTTGGATTATTCGAATAGGTATTCGAATTATTCGGTTATTCGAATATTCGGATAATCGTATTATTCGAGTATTCGGATATTCAAGTAATTCGAATTATTCGAATATCTATTGGAATAATTCGAATATTTGAATACTCGAATAATCCGAATTATTTGAATAGGTATCCGAATAATCCGGATCCTCGAATATTCATTATTAATAGGTATAGCACTGAATACTAGTGAATAGTGAATACTCTATTTGAGTATTTGGTTGGATAGACCACAATAATAGTCGTGACGTAATCCACTAAGCAGGCAATTTGATTTGCTTTCCATGCCCACAATATGGTATGTTTCCTGTACATGTGCTTTAAGGGTCAGAATTATTTAGTTAGTATTTTATTTTAGGATTGAGGCGCTATTGTTCACATTTAACTATTGGAGCTTTAATAAAACGAAAACAGAGCTAGTTTATTATACTTCTGTCATAACTATTTTTCCTTTAAAAAAAAATATGTGCTCTAAAATTAGAATGTTTTTAAAAAAGACGCAGATTGTGAAGGTAAAACAACTACATGAAAAGTCAATAGTTAAATATTTACATGTTTTCTAAAATTTAAAATTTAATTTTAGCCCCTGCCTTAGTACAGTAAGAGAAAGGTCGAGACGAGAAAGAGATAGAATAGTTTGACTGGGAGTAAAACGTGCCACTAATGTGGTCAGTTTATATATTTGGATTTTAGAATAGGTACCTACCTATACCTACTATCTACCTACTTTAGTTGGATGCATACTGCATACCTATTCGTAAATAATTTAATAAAATATTTTAATATTCAAATTTACTCAAATATAATCGAATATTCGAATACTCGAATATATTCGAGTATTCGAATATTTCGAATATTCGAATAATTTTCCATTAGAATAATTCGTATTCGAATATTCGAATCCTCGAATTATTCGTATTCGATTCCCAGCCTTAGTTTATATAGTATTGGTTACTAAAGTGGGCCAATTAATATAATATTATTTACTAAAGATTAAGGAATAGGCATTGCAATAAAGTACTTTTTTTTAATAAATTTATGGAATGATAAAATGAATACTTATAAAAAACAGAACAAATTTCAAAGATTTTGTTCTTTCTAAATTTCAAGGCAGTACCCAGGAGGGCCTTGGGTAAATAACCCATCACAGAATTAAAATCTATTCAAATAATTTTTGCCAAAATTAAAAATTACTTCCTATTTAGGTTTTTCGAATTTTCAACATTAATTTTGCATTATTAATTTCTTGTAATAATTTATTTTACATTTGGGTATAATTCACTTAAGTGTAGAATATGTTTCTATTGTTTATTCAACTATATAAGCAATTTTTAAATATAGATGTTCCTTGTAAATAGGAGGAATACGATCATACTTCGTAATCGGATGTACAAAACGCACACATGCATTTTGTGCCGTTTGCATATTTTTAAATTCGAAGTGTTTGGAATTAATTAAATAATGTGTTTACCACATTACATTAATTTTGTACGTTAGAAAAATTTACAATAAAGTAAAAGTATCAGTTAAACATTTTACCTGATGTTTTCGCTTACCAACATTTTCAGTTGAGTGCGCATTTTGCCTACCGTGATGAGTAGTACTGATTTTTAATACGTATTTTGCATTTAGATATTTTTTCGTGCTTAAATTATACACAGAAGAATATTATTTGTTATGGCATCTTTAGTACACATGAGTAGATAATACTTTGCTTTGGCATCCTAGTAATCACATATTTATTGCAACATCTTATACACACGAGTTAATATTTATTAGTTGTGGCATGCTTAGAACACATGAGTAGATAATACTTTGCTGTGACATCCTAGTACCCAGGAATTTATTAGAACATCCTCATACACACAAGCTAAGAACTACTTGCTGTGGCCTCGATGTCACAAGAGAGGTTAATGCCTACAGCTATAACTCTTTTCAAAGCGTGTGTAAACAAATCAGACCCAATGCACATTGTTGCCAATAATTTTCTCTATTTCGCAGTATGCCCACCTTCACTGAGGCCACAAGTCAAGTTATTTCAAGGATGCGACAATTATGTATGTACCCGTATAGGTGGGTGGGTGTGGGTGTGTGTGTGTGTGTGTGTGTGTGTGTGTGTGTGTGTGTGTGTGTGTGTGTGTGTGTGTGTGTGTGTGTGTGTGTGTGTGTGTGTGTGTGTGTGTGTGTGTGTGTGTGTGTGTGTGTGTGTGTGTGTGTGTGTGTGTGTGTGTGTGTGTGTGTGTGTGTGTGTGTGTGTGTGTGTGTGTGTGTGTGTGTGTGTGTGTGTGTGTGTGTGTGTGTGTGTGTGTGTGTGTGTGTGTGTGTGTGTGTGTGTGTGTGTGTGTGTGTGTGTGTGTGTGTGTGTGTGTGTGTGTGTGTGTGTGTGTGTGTGTGTGTGTGTGTGTGTGTGTGTGTGTGTGTGTGTGTGTGTGTGTGTGTGTGTGTGTGGGTGCGTGCGTGCGTGCGTGCGTGCGTGCGTGCGTGCGTGCGTGCGTGCGTGCGTGCGTGCGTGCGTGCGTGCGTGCGTGCGTGCGTGCGTGCGTGCGTGCGTGCGTGCGTGCGTGCGTGCGTGCGTGCGTGCGTGCGTGCGTGCGTGCGTGCGTGCGTGCGTGCGTGCGTGCGTGCGTGCGTGCGTGCGTGCGTGCGTGCGTGCGTGCGTGCGTGCGTGCGTGCGTGCGTGCGTGCGTGCGTGCGTGCGTGCGTGCGTGCGTGCGTGCGTGCGTGCGTGCGTGCGTGCGTGCGTGCGTGCGTGCGTGCGTGCGTGCGTGCGTGCGTGCGTGCGTGCGTGCGTGCGTGCGTGCGTGCGTGCGTGCGTGCGTGCGTGCGTGCGTGCGTGCGTGCGTGCGTGCGTGCGTGCGTGCGTGCGTGCGTGCGTGCGTGCGTGCGTGCGTGCGTGCGTGCGTGCGTGCGTGCGTGCGTGCGTGCGTGCGTGCGTGCGTGCGTGCGTGCGTGCGTGCGTGCGTGCGTGCGTGCGTGCGTGCGTGCGTGCGTGCGTGCGTGCGTGCGTGCGTGCGTGCGTGCGTGCGTGCGTGCGTGCGTGCGTGCGTGCGTGCGTGCGTGTGTGTAGGTGTGTGTGTGTGTGCGTGCGTGAGTGTGTGCTCTTTTCCTTATAAATCAACGTCGATCATCGCAAACCGCATCAAAATCGGTTGGTTTGTTCGAGAGATATCGATTACGAAAAATTCGCAAAAAAAGTGTTTTTTTTTAATAACATTCAAAATTCCTGTCGGATCAATTTTTGGTACTAAGATAACTATTTGTACTCAAGAAACTGCGTTGAATACCGTAAACCGCATCGAAATCGGTTGATTCGTTCAAGAGATATCGATTACGAAAAATTCGCATAGTGTTTTTTTTGAAATAATTAAAAAAATTTTTCGGATCGATTTTTTGGTACAAACATATCTTTTTGTACTTGAATAACTGCGTTGAATGCTGCAAACTGCATCTCAATTGGTTAATTTGTTCAAAAGATATCGCAGTTCAAAAATTACAAAAAAAAGTGTTCTTTTAATATAACTTTTTTTCACCTAATCGTAAAGCTCAAAAATGTATGTGTATAATATTTTGAGCTCGGTGAGCTCAAGAATTAACTAATACGTATAGTTTTGAGCGCTTTAAGCTCGAAAATAGCAGGAAGTTTCAGGGATGGCTTGCAGGGTCAAGTGATTTTCAGATTTTCTTGTATAGGCAAATACAAAAAAGTTTGGCTCCCGTGGACCGCCTTTCGTCTGGCCAATTTTGCTCATCATTGAATTTGTCATTGTCTTTGGCCTTTAGAAAAAGTGTACTAAATTTGAAAGATTTATCTCAAAAACTGTGGCTGTGATCGCGATACTACAGACATGCAGACAGATTTTTCCATAAAGTTAGGTTATTTCAATATAATTCATCGAGATTCGTCCAGAAATGCAATAAAAATTTAAAAAAATTTTTTTCTGAAATTGTACCTTCTTTCTTCTTTCATTCATTGTGTCTCTTCTGGTGGTACCACATTCACCAAATTTAATGTGTCACCTAAAATGTTGTTGACAATCCACCAAATTTGGGAAGTCTCCCATTAGTATTTTTTGAGTTATCGCGGATGCACACATGCACAAATACAGGCACACAAACACGCACACACACACACACACACAAACACAAACACAGGCACAGACACAGACACAAACAAACACACAAACAAACACACAAACAAATACACGAACAAACACAAACACAAAATCAAACAAACAAACACACACACCCACACGCACAAGCACACACACGCACCGAAAGACATCATTCGGAAAATAGTCAGAATGGATTCAGGAGGGTTCAAAACATAAAAATCAATCAAAATCTTGAGGTTCGAAAAAAATCACGGTTACTATACTTCCTTATATTAGGTATAAGAATCACATATATTTTGATAACTTTTTCCTTTTTTTAAAATTTTGTGGCACTCCAGTGATGGTTGATAAAAATAACAACTTTTCGCAGAAAATGCATTTTAAGCAATGATTTTACCTTCATCATGTCATTCATGCCTATAAAATTCAGATTCTCCTAGTACATCCTAATTTGAAAACACTACAGTATATTACATTATTCAATCGGCATTGTACTCTCTTATCGCACCACCAACACCACAGTGACGGAAACTAGCATCGGAACTTTAATGTAGTAGGCATTACATAACTGTCATTAAATTTATGACTTTAGTGTAAAATTCACCTTGTGATATGATCGTGTAGTAACAGTTACGTAAATTCTGTTGAATTCAGTTGCTAAATAGTTATTAGACAATCATGTAACTGCTGTAGTATATACAACGTCGCGAATACTACTCTGCATTACTTTAAAGCATTTTCAACATTCAAGTGAGAATTGGTAGTAATGTCAACTTCACACCGTTACCAAAGAATCACTTTTAAGTAATGATAACTGAAAATGTTGCATTTAAAGTTCCTGTAATGTTTCGGGAAATTTTCTGGAAATTGAAAGTTGTGTAATTTATTACTGACATATTGATTAAAAATAACGTTGTTTCTAGGAACGAAAAGACATTAAGTAATTTTTAGTAATCCCCACTAATTTAAAATGACTACAAAGATACGTATATCTTGAAAACCTATTAGTAAGTAATATTAATTTTTAAGTCAACACTTCTTATTCGGAACTAATCGAACATGATTTCGAAAAGCAGCAAAATAACAATTTTCCTAAATTCATCGACCTGTTATAGAAAAGTTGTGTTACAGTTAAGTGAAGTTAACAATTTAACAAATCACTTGATTGATGTGGAACCGACCCTTTTTTCTTCAAACAGATATATAACCAAGTTAGGAAACTTCTCGGAAAAATCATACATTGCAGTGAGGAACCAATAAATATTGAAATAAAGAATGAACTTGATTGTGATTATTTGTGATTTACTTACCGTTAACTGTTATTAATTAAAATTTCACCCACGGAACAAATTCGCGAAATTCAGACAAAAATTAATAATTTAGGAAAGTTACAAAATTAACGGATATGTGAAAGTGATGAGGTGACAAAAAATATATATCAAAGAGTCAACTTTGGCCGATCGTGGTTTTCGCCACAATTAATTTTGTTGGTATTCAAGTTTTGCTAATAAAACACTTCCACCTTTTAACGTTTAGTCAGTCATTAACGTGTTGCCAGTTCCAAACAATAAAATTATATTTACCTACACTCCATTCATTTCATGTAACCACATAAAAAATTCCAACATAGGCGCGCGATATTATATGAATACATTTTGTGTATTTATACAGGGTGTCCTACCAGGAATTGCATCGATCGATATAGGGAAAAGTACGCACCAGAAAATTTTTAAAATTTAGGGAGCTACTAACGGCAGTGTAGCCAATCCAACTAAAATAAATACAAGCATCTGGCACTACCGGCTATACTGGAAGTCGATACGAACTTGCTTATTATAAATCGAACACCCTATACATTTTAGGGTTTTCGAAAAGACCATAAAATTCTGAGTCAAAAACATGTCAGATAGCCTATGCCTAAACCCAGCCGTTTCAGAGATATTTGACATTTTAAAAAAATATTAAATGTGTAATGGTTTACAATAACCTTTATACCTTTCTTCGTGTACAAGATACTCATTTGCTTCTTGGTACGCAGGAAGAACATAAGATGAGCTGCGCTTTAGAATTTAAAGAAATTCAATAATGGTATACCAAGGGTTCTATTTTTGACGTTACATTTTGTAAACTTCACACCGCGAAAACTTGTTTAAGGCAAATGTCAGTCATTCTCTTATGTCAAAAAATACTACCGCGTTTAAATTACATCCACGAAGACTTTTTGAATTTGTTTATTATTATTATGGAGAATGTGATAAAGTGTTGTCAAGAACTTGTAGTACATTTGTTACTAGACATCCCCAAAAACGGAAAATAACACTAAACACTGTAACATGCTTATTAATTGCATAAATTAAAATAGCTATGATAAAATCAACGAAAATATGATTCCATTTTAATTTAATAATTGTTCAAAATTCCGCCCTCGAACCTACACATATTTTTCGCTCCTTCGGATTACTTCTTCATGGGTAGTTCTTCTAACTGAATCCCGTGATAAGTTTTGAAATGCATTTCTTACTCTCTACATACAATCTTCAATAGTTGTTAATGGACTGTCATAAACTTTATTTTTAATAGTTCCCCAAATAAAATAATCTAAAATTGATAAATCGGGCGAGCGAGGAGGCCATAGGAAAGGTCCATTATTGGCGATCCATTGATCGTAAAAAGTTTCTTGTAAAAAATTATTTTCAAACACGCGTTATGTGGCGGAGCACCGTCGTACTGATAAACAATGTTTCTATGTTCGGCGAGAGGTAAATTTTCCAAATAGTTATTATTCAAATTTTGTAAAATATTTAGATATCTTTCACTTAAAAAAAAAAACAAAAACAAAAAATTAACTATACGTATTAGCAGAAGAAGAAATCTTTATAACTTATTGTTTAAATTTTCCTGATAAAATTCTAATGCCACCACTCTATCGATTCTTATGGCACAGTAAACTGCCAACTTTGTTGAAAATTTCACTCCCTGTACACATGAGGATTCGAGTCATTCCAATAATGCGAATTGTGTCGATTAAAAAGTCAATTTTTGGTAAGTTTGGCTTCATCTGACCATATAATATTTCCCAAATAAGAATCGTCGCCCACAGACCTTACTAGAATAAATTCACAAAAATTTTCTCTCTTTAGGAAATCTGTTTTTTTTTAATCGTTAAACGATTTGGAACGAAAACAGGTGAAATTTATGTTTAATTAAGATTCTGTAAATTGAATCCTTACATAGTCCCGATTCCAGAGCAGCTTGTCTTAATGACATCATTGTAAATGCATGAATATATCCCAGAATTGCTATTTCTACGTTTTCGTCATCAACAATAGGCTTCCTCTTTTGAATTCTTGCATTGACAGAGTTTTTAAAATTATCCAGTATGCGTTTTACAGTGTTTGGTGACGTTTGGTGGATATCGAGTGGCAATTGTACTACAATATTACTTTATCACATTCTCCATAAATAACAAACAAATTCGAAAAGTCTTCGTGGGTGCAATTTAAGCGCGGTGGCATTTTTTGACATAAGAGAATGACTGGCATTACTGATTGTTTCTAATCATGGCTAATTTGATAAAATTTTTACTAAAAGTTCTTGAATTTCTAAGAAAGTCGCAAATATTTCAAAAAGTTGTAACTTAAACCCCCACAATGCTAATATCAGAAAAAAGGAATTTAATTATACATAACTTGATGTAAAAAATACAGGGTGTTCCATTTGACTTAAGCAAGTTTTTGCGGTTTGGGGTTTACAAAACGTAACGTAAAAAATGGAACACTTGGTATATTACTATTAAATTTCTTTAAACTGTATAGCGTAGCTTACCTTATGGTCTTTCTGCATGCCAATAATCAAATGAGTATCCTTTACACGAAGAAAGTTATAAAGGTTATTGTAAACCATTACACCTGTCAAAGTTTTTTAAAATGCCAAATATCTCTGAAACGGCTGGGTTTAGGCATAGGGAAGACCCTAAAATATATAAGGTATTCCATTTAAAGTAAGCAAGTTGGTATCGACTTTCGGTATAACCGGAAGTGCCAGATGCTTGTAATTATTTTAGTTGGATTGACCACACTGCCATTAGTAATTCCCTAAATTTTCAAAATTTTCTGGTGCAGTTCCTAGTGAGACATCCTGTATAATGCACCGTGTGCCTATACTAGAGAACTATTCATGACTGAAGGTCGACAAATGGTAGATCTGCGAGCCCAGGAAAACAATATTTATGTGATCATATGAAATGAATGGAGTATGGATTGGATCAGCCAGCCCTACTAACTTAAAAGTGAGCGTCGTAAAGTACCTGGGAAACTTTGCAGGGGGAACTTTTGATAGCAGCGTAGTAGACGCCAGTTTAAAGCTACCAAGAGAATGACGTCATTGGTCACATTTGCTACTACATACATAGTGAAATTGATGTAAGTCAGGACATCATTTTTCAAGTAGCAACTATTTTTATAACATTAGTCGCATTTACAACTTTGAAGGGAAATATGTTGGTTTTTGTCACCTCTATTACGTGAAAAATACTTTATTGACGTATATACTACTATAAAGTTGCTCGAACTAAATTCGCCATTTTTTTATTATTGAATGATGGCGTCATATTGACATAGATAAAAATATAAGTCTGAAAACGGTATTTTTATTAAACATGGTCTTTTACAAACAAGTTTTATAAATAAATCACTATTACTTCATAATAAATAAAACAATTTTCTAGAGAGCGCGTCATCTTTATTGAAGTATCATAGGAACACTTTACAAAAAAAAGTAGTCGTTTTAATTTCTACACTTAGAGTGAATGCAAATCATCATGGTTTATTACCTACACATATTTCATTCAATCGATTTAACTTGGACATATTGACTTCAAACTTACAATCTGTATTATATTTTGCAATTCAAACGAGAGAGAGAGAGAGAGCAAAACATAGTTTGATCTCATACCACTAAGGAGCTATTCCAAAAGTTAGTCATTTCTACTACTTGGTTACGTTTCGTTTACGTAATAATCTGGTTATCAACACGTAACAGGGACGGTTTCAGAATAATAATTGCTGCGTAATAATTATTCCCCGTTTTGGTGAATACTTGAAACATCGTTCCCATTACATAACGGTCGTTAGTTGCGGAAACTTTCAAAGTTCGACTGATGGTGATGTAGCTACTACATACATTAAAAGCAGTCATACATCTTTTTTTATTAAAAATTGAAGATGGTATCAAGGATAACCCTAGTAAATTTTGGGCTTATATGTCAAACAAAAAATATAACCATGGAGTCCCTGCCTCAATGAATTATAATGAGCAAGAGCTATCTAATGGTCAGTTAATTGCTGACGCAGTTGCGTTACATTTTCAATCATCATACCTCCCATCTCAGGACACAAATATCAATAGTGATGATCTTAAAACCAATGATACTATTGTAATAAAAAATATATCTGAAGAGCAAGTTATATCATGTATTCGCCGGCAAAACCAAAGATGACTATGGGTCCGGATAACATTCCTGCCTTTATGCTTAAAGACTGTGCTTTAGCTCTTGCTCACCCGCTAACCTTTATATTTAATTTAATTTTAAAAACGTCCAAATTTCCAAGCATATGGTAAATTTCACGACTCTGTCCCGTTTTTAAAAATGGGAGTAGGGATGATGTTTGTAACTATCGCCCTATTGCCATTTTATGCAATTTTTGTAAGGACTTGGAAATTCTTTTACACTGTTATATATATGATTATGTAAAAAATATAATTGATGTAAATCAACATGGATTCATGAATGCTAGGTCAACTACAACTAATTTGGTCTGTATAACGCAATATATTTCAGACATTTTAGATAGTCAAGGACAAGTTGATGTTGTTTATATGGATTTCTCCAAGGCCTTTGATCGCCTAGACCATTCAATTTTAATAAATCGCTTAGACCAATATGGAATATCGTCTGATGTCATAAATCTACTTAGCTCGTATCTCTCCAAGAGGGTACAATATGTGCAGTATCATGGTTATAAGTCTAGGAATATAGATGTACTGTCAGGAGTCTCGCAAGGTTCCATTCTTGGTCCCCTTTTATTTAATATATTTATAGATGATATAACAGCCTCTCTCAAAATCGGCTTTCTAATGTATGCTAACGACATGAAATTGTATTTTAAAATCGACTCATATGATGACTACGTTCGGCTATAGGATGTATTAAATCAAATTAATGATTGGTGTTTTGCCAATAATCTACCTCTTAACATTAAGAAATGCAATGTGATGTCGTTCAGTAGGCAATTAAATCCTCTAGCCTTTGCTTATCAAATAGACAATGTATTCTTGGCTCGTCCCTGCTTTATAAAAGATTTGGGAATTATATTTGATAGCAAACTGTCTTTTAATGAGCATATTAATGTAACACTAAAAGTAGCCTATAAAAATCTTGGATTTGTAATAAAAATAGTAAAGATTTTGCTGACCCTAGCACAGTGATACTCCTGTATAACGCATTCATAAGATCACGCCTGGAATATGCGTCCATAGTATGGTGTCCAACATATGCCGCATATATAGATAGTATTGAAAATATTCAGCGTAAATTTCTCAAGTATATGTATTTTAAGGAAAACAGAATTTACCCCACTATTGGTTTTCCCCACGATTTGCTATTAAACTTATATAATTTTGTGTCACTGAAAGAAAGAAGATCCATGCACTCTATCATTTTTCTGCACAAGATACTTAAGTATGATTTTGATTGTCTACAAATTCTCCAACACCTTGACTTTAACGTACCGAGATTAGCCTCGCGCTCTCCTAAAATATTTCATCTGTCCACCCCTCGAACTAACCTATTAAAAGCATCGCCACTCTTTCAAGCTTGCTCTAATTATTCAGAGGTTAAAGACAATATTGATTATTGATTATAAAATAAAGGAAATAGAGAACAAATTCTTAAAAAATTAACAATTTACCTAATAGATCTGGACTACTTAGTGTATTAGTAATGTTTATTCATTTTTTTTTTGTATTTTTCTTCTTTTTTTATTATTATTAGCTGCTAGTCACTTTGTGTTAATTTAATTGTTTTTATAACATTTTTTGTCTTTTTTTTCTCTAATTTTGTCTGTCAATCATTTCTGTATTTTAAAACTATGTTTTGTAAAATAATGTATTTAAATGTTGAATATTGTGTAACTATCGGCAGATATTTTGTTGCACTATTTGTTTATAGTTTGTGTTCCTATCTCGTAATTGGTAATTTACTGTGGGACAGTGTAGTGAAATAAATAAATAAATAAATACCACTAAATATACTGCTTGTGATAGTTTTAATCAATTTTTGTTCAGAAAACAAGGTATATTTCAATACACTTACTTAAAATTTCAAAAAGAGAAGCTATAGTGGCATTGTCTTTACTTAATCGATTAGCGAGAAGTTTATATTAAAATGGGTGTACGTATGTATCACATAATTAGTGTTTAATTGTGTTGTAGTCACTATGTTAAACTGGAAACTTTGATAATTCAAAATGAACTATATACAACTAACTGACGGGGAAGTTCTAAACAACAAACATTTACCCATTAATACAGATTTTGATGCCACAATGTATTGCAAAAGTTCGTTTCTATTACAAAATTTCAAGAAACTTAAATTATCGAATTAATTAGTAAGGGTTTAATTAAATCTGTCTGATAACTTAAATGAAACCCAACAACTGATTTTAATAAATAAATCAATTCACAGATTCTAATACAATAAATATGCTAATGGGAACTGATTAAAGTCAATCAATAAAAAAATCCGAACACTTTATCCCTTAAAATGAATTAAGGGAATAAAACTACAAACTGTAGAGTATTTTGCACGCTGAATGATTTCTAATAATGAATTAGAAGACATGCGAAGCAGTAATTACGACAAGCTGCCATTACTAGATTTATCTTGGTCTGAGGACTCATTTGTGGGTAGATACAACTACCATCCGCGGACCGGTTTGTGGCTATTAGCTTTCATCAATACGTAGCAAGTAAATGTAATCTGCCAACAACAAGGGATCCATAGTACCATAGAGATTATTTCACAATTAACTTTTGAAAATAATTTCCCAAAGAAGAATTTCTATAAGTCTATGTTAGGTAACCATTTTTATTTATTAAATTTACCTAGTTTTAAGGTGTTGTTTGACACTTATCGTCTCAATATTTAATAAGACATGACAATCTTTTGCGAATAAAATCTAAATTTTGTTTAACTGGACATATCAGCAGTCGGTTTATCCCAGTCTAAATAAAATATCTTTTAAGATGACTACCAAATTTAAAAGTATCTATAAATGACCAACCTTTAGAATTTGTAAACTGCGTTCGCAATTTAGGCTTGAATATCGATTTACTGAACATGTTACACATTGCATTAAGCTTGGTCTAATTTAAAATTAGTTTACAGTTGTCATAAATTATTAAATAAAAAATCTAAAACAGTTTTGTGTAACTCCTTAATTCATAGCCATTTTGACTTTGCTGCTGCAGTAAATAAATCATGCTTAATTAAAACTGACGAAATCCGTATTCAGCAAGTGCAGAATGCTTGTGCCAAGCTGATATTGATAGAAGAAAATATGAATCAATTTCCTTAAAAGAAAAGAGAAATCAACTAGCCATCAATGCGAAAAAGGAGATTATTTCGTAGCGGTTCCTTGTATTATCTGATAATCGCAAGTAATAGTTCCACATATCTATATAAGAAAGTTAAATTTTGTGGTGATATACATATCGCAAATACTAGGCAACGCAAATCTATTTCTTTACTTAAGCACTGCATTTCTTTATATAAGAGATCATTTACATAAATGTAAATACTACAATTCTGTACCGAATGATATGGAATTAACTAGTAAAATAAATACTTTTAAAACAAAATTAAAAAAATTCGTATTATCCGATCAGGTTGCTTTTAGCTAAAGACAAGCAACCCATGGATCTCTTTTCAAGTTCGAACTTAGTGTATATGATTATGTATCGGGGTTGTGTTTTCCATTCTATGCATTTATAGAATCATGAAAATTTTATGCTGTTTTCCTTTTATGTTTATGTTTGGCCATAAGCATCGATGTCGTTTTTGTTTTTATTCTCTTGTATTTATTTTTACATATTAATAAATTAACTATATTTGTCATTTCTACATTAATGTTATTGTACTTAATCAGCTATATAGATTATTTTTATTTCATATTTTTCCACTATTATTTTAATTTCTGTATTATATATTTGTTTTCGGTAAGTGGATGAGTGGGCTACAGCACCCTCCAAGCTGGTAGAGCGAACTTCGCCATTCTGTTATAATAACTTGTTTTTTTTAGTAATTATTTAGTATACGATAAGATGCATAAATTTTTCTGAAAATTTGTCTACCCCCCCCCAAATAAGATACGCTGAACACGAATATGAAGTTTTTTTTTGCCGGAGACAAGCCGTTATAGAGAAATTAAATAAAAAAAATTTGCACTTTCACAAACATCTGTCACTTTTTACACTGGATATATCTAACGATTTGCACTATTTCCCTCACCCCAATAACGCTCTGAATGGTTTGGAGTATAGTATACGTCATTTTTTATAATAAGAGGAATTTTTTTCCTTAGAAAAACAGCTTTGTATTTGGGATAACGCCATTACATGATAAAAATTCAACTAAAATGTATGTGAAATTAGTGTCGCGTTTCAGATAGTGTCTAAAGTGTCTTGCAAACAATTTCCTACTATATTTAACAGTTTCGTAATGACAGGCGATTGGGCGACAAGGTAAAATTTGTTTCATTAGCTTTTATTTATTTATTTATTGCAATTTTTATTTATTTCTTGAATTCTTATTTTCGGTGATTTTCAGAACACGCCCCTGTGAGATACTACAAAACCAATTATACCGACACACTACACATCATCAAATAATTTTCATTGCACATTGTCTGTTGAGGCTTATTTATTTTAATTTGTCTGGTACCCCGCCACTGTTTATTGCGCAATATTAGTTCGAGGCAGAAGTGGAAGGGCACGGCGACCGTTGGCGCAGAGGAGAGAAGAGTCAGTGTTGAAGCAGCAGTCACGGAGTACACGTCGTCTTAGTACCTATATGATTTCGTTGGCTATCAGTTTAACATCAGCAGGCATGCCGTACACGTCGTCTTGGTACCTATATGATTTCGTTGTCTATCAGTTTTGACAGCAACAGTCAAGTCGTACACTTCATCTCAGTACATATATGTTAAGTTTAAAAACATGTAAACGCGTGCCCACCGATTCATTACTGTTAATTTTGAATAAAGCTCTAAGTAGTTAATTGCTCGTTTAAAGTTATTGCACGCCCAGCAAGGGTGCTCCTTCACAATTTAGTTAAAAAACAAACATTGTCATATCCTCTGCAAACATCCCTAACTACCCTTAAATAAGTTAATAAGATTGCATTCTTCAATAACATTAAGAATTATTCCTTGCCCTATAAATTTTGGGTGGAAAAGGGTAAGTTTCAAGTTTTTACATAGGATTATGGTTACAATAAAAGGGGTTGGTTTAGCGAATAATTTTAATATGACGAAAGGGTGGTTTCATTATAAGAGGTTATTGTAACCATAATCCAATGTAAAAGGCACCCTATTTAAAACTTACCCTTTTTCACCCAAAATTTATAGGGCAAGGAATAATTCTTAATGTTATTGAAGAATGCAATCTTATTAATTTATTTAAGGGTAGTTAGGGATGTTTGTACAAGATATGACAATGTGCAATGAGCATCTGATGATGTGTAGATTTGTGCAATAATACAACCCAACCTAACCTAATACCTGTTCCTCTCCTTTCCTGGCAAAAATAATTGCTCATACCTTCTCGTTGATCATAGCTGAACAATAACATATTTAAAGATATAATCCATTTCTTTAATTACGTTATCGACTAAATGAGCAACTTACCCTAAAAATGATCCGATGTGGTTTTAAACTGAACGCTAGTTATACAATGTCATATCTTTAGACACAACAGAATAAAATCGCACCTAACTTCTCTGTGACTATGAATGATTTGTCACGGTACAGCATTTTCCATGCATTTTCGTATTTAAAACATAGTTTTTAATGTGTAAAACATTATATTTCTGTACAAGATAAAAGTAACATCGTCTTCTAAGCATTAAAATAGTAAAATCAGTAACAGGAAGTGTAAAATATATCACAATAAAAAGTGACAGATGTGAGTAAAAACGCAATTTTTTTTCTCATGAAAGGCTTGTCTCCGGCGAAAAAAAACTTCATGTTCGTGTTCAGCGTACCTTATTTTGGGGGGTAGAAAATTTTTCAGAAAAATTTAAACATCTTATCGTATACTAAATAATTATGGTTTTTTTTATATGTTGCCATACGTTGTAACAATTATTACAACAAGTAAGTCATTTGTTATTATTATTAAATTTTACTTACCTCAAAAAGGTAACTTTCTTTTTATATATTCAAATATTAAAATAGGGAGTTTTATCGCATATGCCGACGTGGTGGAATATCCGTGAGTGGTTTGTGATCAGTCATATATCAGCGCACATATATTTAACATGCGACTAGAACCTGCTAATACAATGCATGCCTTGTACATAAAATCAACAATTTTCTTTGTGAATAGGTAAATCTAATTCCTTTGGCTACTTTCCTGGTTGATTTGAAAACACAGATACTGTTTCAGTAATAGATATTTTCATGTGCAAACTAATCCTCAGGTTTCTTAAGATCTCAGGAAAATAACAAAATTTCAGCGAGACTGTAACTCCCAATATCTCGAAAATGGTATATATTTAGACAATGATTATATGTATTTTTTTGTTTATTCTGTTACATAGTATAACTTCTCAATCTATGCCATGATATTCTGTTACACTCTGTATACATTCAGCAAAATTTAAAATTAAACATAGCGAGTCGAGTAAACTGCGACCCCAGTTTCTACTCGTGGTCAATGGAATTCCAATAATACAGTTTACTATAAATGTAATATAGAGTTGTGATACGCATTGTGATATGGCTATTCAGGTTTGAAAGTTCAGACCACTCAATGGAATTGGATTAAGAACAAATTTAATGCCACGGAGAACAAATTTAAGTACTTAAAGCAGCATGTATTTTGTATTTTGCAGTAGGACGTAAATAAAGTACTGTGTATATACATGTCTTTAAATTTTCCTTGGTACGGAGAGAAATTATTGTTTAAATGTATTAAAAAAAAAACAATTATTAATTTTTTTACAATAGTAGTTATGATTGTCAAAATTTGAATCCTGATGGCATACGGGAATGATGTAAAAATAGTAAATAAACAGTTTCAAGAAAGACTGTTTTGTGACCATTGCAAGATATTTCATGTTATCAATTTTTATCAATCGCAAAATGCATCTCTCATTATCTTGCTGGTTTGCAACTGATAGGTACCTTGTACAGATACGGAACTATTTAATATTCTTGGTAATGATGCGTTACAATTGCAATTAATTACTTTTTATCAAAAAATGTGTTCAAAAATACATTATTTTTTAGGCTTCATCAATTAAGTATTTTTACATCACAAACCCTTTTATTGGATTTTCAGTTAATTCGAAGTTCTGCCGGAGGTGCCAGGAATCTTAAATAGTTTCCCTTTTTAATGTTAATTAAATTCCAATGCGCAAAATGCTTCTGAACATTAAAAAATTGATAACCAAATTCTCTTTTTCTTTTGCTTTAGGTGTAAAGGTGGTACTGTGCGTCATATAAAAGGGATTGAACGGAGAATTCATTTTTATGCCTAGATCTTAATTTTTTTGAAAATTGGGAATCCTTAAGATTCAGAAAAAAATTTGTATTGACTTAAATTTTGCCTTCAAAAGAGAAAATTAATCGGATCATCCGTTCAAAAGTTAGATGCTAAAAACTGATTTTGACAGCCATATTCCAATATGGCGTTCCAAAGTGCAATCCGCCGATGACAACAATGCATAAAATTACTAATTAACTGTAAATTAAACACGCTTGCAAAATTTCATGCTTTTACTTATGAAATGCACAATTTTGTCAAAATGTTTACATAATCCTCCGAACTATCCTAGTGATACCTTAAATTAATTATTTTCGAGATTACCAGTTTTGCGGCGATAAAATGTCGTAAATTATTCGGTAATTTGTCTATAATTAGTGGTGAGAGGTATGTGAAACTTCTCATATGGTCCAAATGCTACTATCCAACCGATATCATAGATGTCTCTGTGGCGGATAGCGACTTGCGAAGCAAGTACCGAGAACGGCGACCTCTAGCCCAGGTGGACTAAACTACTGTTATTAAATATGATTTGAACGAAACAACTACTCAGCGGGTAAAAATAAGTTCGAAACCGGTCTATGTCTGGTTAGGAAATGACAAATGATATTGGCTACCGATCTATCATGATTTGAAGTTATAATCCAATGTAGGTCGGGGTATTTGCCCGCTGAGTAGTTGTTTCATTCATATCATATTTAATAACAGTAGTTTAGTCCACCTGGGCTAGAGGTCGCCGCTCTCGGTACATCTATGAGGTCGATCGGATAGTAGCATTTGGACCATATGAGAAGTTTCACATACCTCTCACCACTACTCAATTTACCTTAGTCAGTATATGACTAGCAGGTTGGCCACCATCATTTGTCTGTTCCATAACTTATGGCATACTGAGGAGAACTAATAAGTTCGAAACCGGTCTATGTCTGGTTAGGAATTGACAAATGATATTGGCTACCAATCTATCATGATTTGAAGGAATAATCCAATGCAGGTCGGGGTATTTGCCCTCTGAGTAGTTGTCTGTAATGTTTTTTCCTTCGATATGCCCATTGTTCTTAAAAATTGCGAGGGCAAATTTACATTAAGAGCAACAAGTTATTTTCTTATAATTTTAATTTAATATTATGCATAAGCGTAGATGAAGAAACATTGAAATCAATTTGTAAAACACTTTGGACTAAAAAAATCGAAAAAAAGTTTGCCTACATATACCTATGCCTGCTTGTATGTTGGTGTGTCAGTGAATCGTTTCTTAAAAGCGTGGAAAGTGACTTTTCAAGACAGAGATAGAAACATTTGTGCTTTTTTAGTAAATGTCGCAAGCATCCCAATGTCATTAAAATTACCTTCAAATGATGTTAAATATTCAGAGACAAGACATTTCCATTATCTGGGTGAAAAATATGTTTCTGACAAAATGGCAATATTGTGAAGAAATTTAAACTTGAAATTCCTGAAATTATGATATATTTGAATTAACCATCAAGCATGTGAATATAGATACGCATACTCAAATAACATTTCACTGATTACTGACTAGTTTTTTACTAATTTTAACGTCAGAATTATTACAAATAATAGTCAAGTAAAGTCTTAAATTTTATAATTATGATACAACGTCGGGGCAACGTTGCTTGAACCTCGCAAACCTACTATTTACGTTTGGCACATTTACCAACATTGGTTTGACGTCAAAAATTTACTTAATACGTTGGATCTGTTTACAGATAATTATCCAACATTGATTAGATGTTGGTAACTGACTAAGTTGGTTTAGGTAATTTTTGGGTAACCTACCAAGTTGGTTAAAAGTTGTTGGCTGACGTAATAGATACTATTAACTACAGAGTCGTTTGGCAACCGTTCGCTGGACGTTGGTGTGAGACTCTTGGGTCTCAGCTTAACATAACCTCAAAATTAATGTCGGTAATGCATGTATTGGTAGATAATTAGTTAAGATTTATTCGCCAACTGCAACGCCAGGTCAGTATTAGCGTAATTGTTTGGAATGAACGTTAGTGTTAGTGCAGATTTCTGCACCTGAGCCTACTAAAAGTTGGTATGGGTAAAATTATTCTACTTTGAAGTTGCTGTTAGTTAAAATAATTTTACTTGTCATAACGATAAATTGGAATTTGTGTATTTATTTGGGACTATCACAACAAATAGTCAGCTAGGTAATAGTACCCAACCTCGCCATATTTTCTGATACCACAGAATGAAAGATTGGGTATAGTGAATTTCTTTCAGAAAACTTGTTGACGTATTTTTCAAAAAAATTAATTTTTCTTAATACTTTTTATGACTTTGAAACTGTTACAAAATATTGATCGTTATACTTATTTAGGCTAGATGAAAAACTCGTGAAATAATAATGATAATTGATTTCTAACACAAAGGGAATACACAAAATATATTTAAATGTCATTACTCCGGATCAAACAAAATATTGTGTTTAAAAGCTATTATTCTGGTTCAAACTTCTTTTCTGTTTGTTTACCTCAAAAAACATTGTGGTGGTTTCTATACTGTATAAAATATTTACCGAATTGCTGTAATTAATGATATATATCTAATCAAAATGTACGGTCTAGCGGTAATAATACCTTTCATATAAAACAGTTTTAAAGTATTAATAACAAAATTAATTATTAATCAATTTTTTCTGGTGTAGGTAGTAAAATTACATATTGTTTATTGTTTTACGGAAAACAACTTAGTAAAAAAAGTTTTTTTTATTTCTGTACCTATACGAAAATCTCTACACAATTATTTCTTCTTCAGTAATTTTGAGTTAGTGGTTTGGATGATTTTGGGTATTCAGTAATTCTAGTATATCCGTAGACTAACATACAAATTCGAAAAAACTGCTAAAAAGGGAGTAACAAGAAATCGTATAGATGTGTTGATTTTTAAATTTCTCTATTTTCTTGTACAAAAATATTTCAAACTTTTTTTAACAGTTATGATGTCATCAACAATTGTATTATCACAAATGCGGATGACAAAAGAATTGTTAATGACGTCATAAACTTTGAAAAGAAATTTGTAAATGGTAAATAGAAAAACATATTTAAAGACTAACCAGTCCAAGAGATTTTTTTGTACCTCATTTTGTAACGATTTTATCAACAGTAAAAGCACAAGAGCTTTTTTTTATCGGATAAATTTCTCTTTGTAACGAAATAATTTTGCCAGTCAGTAATTTTATAAAAAAAACTAACACGAAAAAAATCGCGAGACCGCAGGTCGAGCGATTTTGTCAAATGTCAGTTTTTCGAGTAAAATTACTGATTGGCATAATTTTGAGTTAAAAAAGAAATTTATCCATAAAAGAAAAGCTCGAGTGTTTTTTGGCAAGATAAATTAACGACAGAATATGTGAACGAACAACAACAATAATTATCTTTATTTATACAATTATTTAAAGGAACAGTTATTAAAATTACAGTTGTTATAAATTGTTATATATTTTTATCGGTGATAAAAAACGATGCACCTTTATTATCGCTGTCAAAGTGACAAAAATGTGCTGTCAGATAGACTTTTTCATATAGGAGTTAATTTATCGAATTTAATCATTATTTTACCGACGCACTGTATAAGAATTCTAGAATGCTGAAATCAAACTTAGCTCGTTTCATTGACATATATGGGCGTACATAAATTGTTATTGGGTCGTTTATTTAATTAAAGTCGTTGTAATAATTAATAATCAAATTACAATTTCATAAAACTGATGATTGCCATTAAAGTTTACAATAATTTAATGAGCTATATTGTAAGCGACATGCTTTACGCAGCTGCAGTAATTGCACCCAATATGGTTGAATACAAACATTTTTTTTTACTTTAACATGTCAAAATTTATTTGCAAAGATTGTTTTACACTAAAAACTTCCCATGTACAGAGTGTTTCAATTATGTTACGATAACTTCGAGAGGTTTCTTTAGTCAAAAAAAGCAAAGAAACAAGAATGGCATTTTTTCCTAAAATGCTCCCTAATCGCTATACTTTGAAAGTATAAATTTAACCAGGCTATTTAAATAATAACTCACTGATGGTTGAGAGTACCGATCTCAAACCTGGTAGGGAAAATTCTTTTCTTAGTAGCTACGTGCACAAAAAGTGTCATCAAAAACTAAGCAGTGATGTCGGAGTTAGGGCGGGTTGGGGTGACAGATTCTTATATAAGAGAATTATTTGCAACCGAACGGATTTTTGTTTTGTTGATTTAGATGCACCTTCTTTAACTAATGCTTTCATCCCTCTTCAGTGTTTTCGCAAATCGTACCATTGAGGAATGAAAATTAAAAAAACGTCGGAACATCGTGAGCACCGTGAGCAGCAAATTTCGTTTATAAGTGAATTGAGTTGTCTTTGTAATGAAACTCTTTAGGTACATTAATTAATGGAAAGATGTAAGTGGATTTTTTACTAAATTCTAACAAGTTGGTTTTCATCATGAAAAATGATATTAACAAATAAAAAGGGTGATTTTATCTTTTTTAATTATCAAATAAACAAAAAATATTTTTTTATGAAAATATCTGATGTGGCCAGCACATATCTTTCTTATACCAGTAAATATCATCCTGATTAAAAAAAATCATTGTATTTAATTCTTCACTTACCTCTGTTAAATTTTAATAGCTTACCTTGAATATTTCATTAAAATTTTTACTTTCTTATACGTAATATAAGGAAGTATTATAGTAATCGTGATTTTTTTTTCGACCTCGAGAATTTGATTGTTATATACATTTTGAACCCTTCTGAATCCATTCTGACTATTTTCCGAATGATGTGTGTCGATGACTGTATGTGGATGTGTGTGTGTATGTGTGTATCCGCGATAACTCAAAAAATAGTAATGCGGGACTTTCCAAATTTGTCAGTTAAGATTGTCAACAACATTTTAGGTCACATTAAATTTGGTGAATATGGTACCACCAGGAGAGACATAATGAATGAAAGAAGAAAAAAGCTACAATTTCAGGAAAAAAATTTAAAAAATTTTATTGCATTTCCGGACGAATCTCGATGAATTATAATGAAAAAATATAACTATGAAAAAAAATCTATCCGCAGTCTGTAGTATCGCGATAGCAGCGACAGTTTTTGAGATAACTCGCCATTTTGTGTTGAGCACAATAGTGAGAGTCCTTAGGGATATATCTTAGAGTACTGGTATCTTTTCTGTTTATGTCAAATTCTAATTTATTTTCACTATTTCTAATTATTAAATCATCTAAAAATAGTAGTAGTCCAGAGTGTTCAATTTCATATGTGAGTTTAACTGACGCGAAACTAAACTGCTTAATTAAGATACAAAGTTATCAATATCAGCGACTTTTGTATCGAACACTGCAAAAATATCATCCACATACCAAACTAAGCCGAGCCCTGTGGAAATACTCGATTTCCTCTTTTGCTTCCGTCTCGAATCTGTTCATGAAGAGACTGGCAATGAATGGTAACAAAAAGTTACCCTGTGTTGTGCCATCATGTTGTTAGAAGAAATTATCGTTAAATCGAAAACAATTTTGTTTCATGCAAAGTTTAGGGAGTTGAGGTTATTCTTTTACTACATCTTGAATGAGATTGTTTAATTCGAGTAGATCATTAAGGTAGTCCATGGTCTGTGGTATTGGAACACTTAAAAACAAAGAACAAACGTCAAAGGAGATCAATATTTCACTTTCTTGCAAGTGAATATTTTTACGACTTACCACCTATCAAAAGGGTTAACAGAACAGTTCGAAAATTTACCTATTGCACCACTTAGTTTCTCTGTAATTATTAATTCCAATGATTTCATTAATAAGGTGAAATACAATAGTTTAGGTATAAATAGGGTAGATTGTTAGCATAAAAAATTATCGTCCCATTACCATCATTAATAATTTTAGTAAAGCCTTTGAATTCGCTCTATACGAGGAGCTCCACATACATGTCAAAAAACAAATTTGCCCTAATCAGCACGGCTTTGTGGCAGGCCGGTCGACAATCAGCAACTTGGTTTGTGTTACACAATTCATCTCGGAGGTGTTGGATGGCAATGGACAGGTAGATGTCATTTATGCGGACTTCTCAAAGGCGTTCGACAGACTTGACCACGGTATTTTACTAAGGAAGCTTTCTGCTTTCGGCTTTAACCGAGATTTAGTTCTATTCTGCTCCTCCTACTTAAAATGTAGAAACCAATATGTTCAATATCGCGGGCATAAATCTGAAAGAATTGTTTGTACTTCTGGGGTACCGCAAGGGTCAGTGTTGGGCCCCTTATTCTTTATTTTATTTATAAACGACATTGTACTTGGTCTGAACTGCTATTGTCTATTATACGCGGATGACCTCAAACTGTATCTAGCTGTCAAGGATGAATCTGACTGTTTGCTACTACAAGCTGACTTGGATCTAATAAACGACTGGTGTACTTCAAACCTCCTACCTCTCAACGCTGCCAAATGTAAAGCAGTCACCTACACTAGGAAATTGAATCCTGTACAGTATGAATACGCTATAAATCAGGTACATTTAAATAAACCAGAGGTATTTAAAGATCTAGGCATAACTTTTGATAATAGGCTGACCTTTAACCAGCATATCAATATCATTGTATCATCAGCTTATAAAACCCTGGGCTTTATCATTAGAAACTCCGATGAGCTTAACAACATCGACACATTAAAAATTCTATTTACGTCTTTTGTGCGTTCTAAACTTGAGTACGGCTCTGTCGTATGGAATCCTAATTACGCCGTACATAGTAAAGCTATCGAACAAATTCATAGAAGATTTTTAAAATGTATGGCATTTAAGGAGGACAAAACCTATCCACCAATAGGGTTTCCGCATGACAAGCTGCTAGAGAGGTTCAGTGTTGATGAACTGGACAGAAGGCGGTTTCTTCACTCTGCTATGTTTTTGTATAAACTTGTCAATAATAAAATAAAATGTCCTGAACTGTTGGCAAAAGTTAATGCGCTCGTTCATATGCCATTGGTGCAAACAAGATTAACTAATCTTTTTTATTTACCCACATCAAGAACAAATATATTAGAATTCTCACCGGTGTATGTTATGTGTCATAACTGGCATGATATTCAGGACAAAATTAACCTTTTTAATTGCAGTGTTACAGATATAAGAGCTGCAGTGTTACAGATATAAGAGCTGCTACAACAATTAACTCATTATATGTGCTTGTAATTAATTATTTCAAAACCTATGTACGTTATACTCATTGAAAATTAGTTAATTGTGTATTTTTTAATGATATGCATTTGTTATTGTGTATTTTTCCTACCCTGTAATTGGAACATGTTCTGTTGGGTAGTGTATAATAAAATAAAATAAGTTTAGTTTTAATCATCCCCAGATGATGTCAACCTGGTTGGCGAAAGGCGCGTCGTGTGCAGTGTATAGTGTTTTGGTGTTTTGAGGAAAACTACATCAGTGTTTTCATTCATATAATTTGCGAAAATCATAATTCCATCTGTACTGATAATCACATATTTAATTGTATCCTTATTTGAAAACCCATTATAAGAGAAGCTAATCCACCATCTCGGTTGTTCTTCGTTTTATTAGTTATCTATGAAATGTATTTTGTTTCTTATTGTTAAATAAGTTTATTTTAAATTAAGGGTTATATAGTAATGTGAATTTTATTTATATACACATGTTCTTAATTATAAGTTTAGTTACTTTGTACCTATGTTACTCTCCGGCATCTCATTTCACCAATATTATTCATATTTTTTGTGCAGCACAAGTTTGTGCTCAGCTATTTTCAGGCATTTATAAAATATGGTGACACATCATCTAAGCACACACATGCAATTATCATATTGCATACTTTTGGGATAGAGGGGCAGAGTTGCAAGAATGGTGACAATTTCCCCGTTTTCAATCAACTTTCACAGCAATTCGCTGGAGATGACAGCTGAAGCACAGAGAGTTGTTCTTTGCCTTACAGCTGACTGATAATATTTCTGTTGATGTGTAGTCAAACAACTCATAGTGGAGTTCTTTTAAGAAAGCATAACATAAGCCCTCTTGACACTGTATTTAAATTAAAAAAAGTTAATCAATTATTAGTATTATCTAAAATATGTTTTTTCTATTTATGGAAAATTCGTTAATGTTTGATGTGCTGTCTGTTTATTAATTATTTGTTAATAGTTTTCCATTACTCCCTCCGTAAATACTCAATTTTTTGAAAATTAACCACCCTTTCTCAAAATAAATATGACCTGTTACATATCGTTACAAAATACAAAAAATTATGCCAGTTGTAAAAAATGAAATAAAGAATTAATTGGTGTAATCGTATTTTAGAACCAACCTAAACAATTTTTGCTCCTGAAAATTTTTTGAATCTTTGTTCAAAAAATAGACTCAGTAGTTCAAATTTTGACAGTCATCTTCCAATTTAGAAATTAAAGAGATATGTCGTTTGCTGGAACACCCTGTATACATATACACGGGGTATTTCAAAACCTTATGAGCTTTGACCTTCATATGCGCAGAGGCATAACTCCACTTATACCCGTGGAATAAGCTCCGGCTTTTGCGCATTTCACGGCTCATAAGATTTTGAAACACCTCTAAAAGAGTCTTGTTGGTAAATTCAAAATTAAGAACCATTTTTGTATGAAATAGTGGTCATAAATTTAGATTTTCTTAATAGACAATTACTCAGACTATAAACTGGGATAACAATTTCGACATTTTTATTAACAGAATAAAAAATAAATAAATAAAACCTGAGATTATCGCCATATATTGACTGGACCTGGATTAAAACGATTTTCAGTAAATTCTGAATAAAATTTCACAAAAAATTTAAAATATTGTAACTAATTATTTTCTGATTTTGAGTTGGAATCATAATTTTGTTAATATTTAGTTGTTTCGGCTATAGAAACTAGAAAACAACAAATTGTTAAATAAATATGAAAACTATAACTCTGAGCAGATATACCCGCGAGCTATGTAGCTTGCGTTAGTAGGTTTCCTGGATTTATAAAGTTAGTTACACCAGTTCTAATTAAAATGATTTACATATTGAGGTAATTTCTAATTGCATTTACTATATAATTTCTTTATGTAATCAAACATTACTATTAATATTATAAGTGACGTAACAGCGCAACTGTTAAAAAAGTATATCAAGGATGGTGTAGTATACAGGGTGACCCGAAATTAATTCCCCAGCCGCCAGGGTTAGACTCTATGACCAAAAATAAGTCGAAAATCACTTATGTCAAAATTTCGAAAAAAGTTACTCCATACGACATTATGGCCATCTTAAAGATCGCAATGAAGGTATTTTTGCAAATCAATTTTTGAAATAGATATCCAGGTAAAGATAGTTTATAATCAAGTCACCCTTGACGAAGACAGAATACGACATTTTGTGTGTCAATGTCAATAAAATGTTTCAAATTTAAACTGACGTACAACGGTAAACAATTAAGTTTTCATGCTTATTATAATGCACAGAAGGTACAGCAATCAAGCATATTTAGATATGATTAAACTACCTGGAGTTTGTAATAATCATGCTTAGGCCGCAGAGCGTCTGTACCGCCACCGTTTTCCTACTAGGCGATACCCAGATCATAAAATAATAAGTGCTGTTGAGGTTCGTCTACTTGAAACTAGATGTTTGGCTCCTAACATGATTCATGCTGGTCGTCCTAGACAGCTAACATGGCAACAGAAAGAGCAATTACTCCAAGACATTGAAGAAGATCCGTCTGTAAGTACCAGGATCTTGGAAGCCAATCGTCACCATCGTCGTAGTACTATTCACAGATTCATGCAAAGAGAAAATCTGCATCCTGGGGATAGTGACTTGCGCTTACAATTCTCCAGATGGTTTTTAAATTGCTTAGATACAAATGAAGACCTTTTTAAGCAAGTATTGTGGAGTGATGAGTCCCACTTTAATCAGCACAACCTGCATATCTGGAATTACGAAAATCCACATCAAATTAGAGAATCACATAAGCAAGTGCGCTGGAGTGTAAATGTGTGGATTGGTCTGTTGGGCAATGACATAATAGGACCACATTTTCTGCCTAGGATATTAAACGCAGAGAATTATGTAAATTTTTGCGAAAACGTATTACCTAACTTTTTGGAAGATATTCCTTTATTGCAACGTTACAATATTGTGTATCAACATGATGGAGCGTCTGCTCATTATTCTCGAAATGTTCGAGAGATATTAAATCGGTGATTTCCCAATAAATGGATCGATCGTGGAGTACCTACTTCTTGGCCAACTAGGTCCCCGGATCTCAACCCAATAGACTTTTGGCTTTGGGGTTACTTGAAAAAATGCGATATATAAAGTCCTACCGAATAATGAAGATGACGTTATTGTTCGGATTTATGAAACATTAACTCAAATTACAAACGAAACAATAGGTCGTGTTGAAAACAATTTTCTTCTTCACCGATTGCATGCATGCATAGAACAAAATGGCGAACATTTCGAACATTTGCCTTTGTAAATTTAAGTATTTTAATTTTATTATGTGTAGATGTCACTTGATTTAAATTAATAAACTATCTTTACTTGGATACCTATTTCAAAAATTGATTTGCAAAAATACCTTCATTGTAATCTTTAAGATGGCCATAATTTCGTAAGGAGTAATTTTTCGGAACTTTGACATAAGTGATTTTCGACTTATTTTTGATCATAGAATCTAACCCCGGCGGCTGGGGAATTAATTTTGGGACACCCTGTATAAACGTAAAATATAGCTTCCATGTATCACAATTTTTCGATACTTCACTCCTTTTTAGGCAAATCTTTCACTTTACGCGTACCACACGTAACAGTTATTTTACATTGTAAACAAATCTCCAATTTAAATGTTAATTTATGTATGAAAATGTACATGACTTCTATGAATATACAAAATTTCAGAACCCTCAATAACACAATAATTATTTATTACATAGGTACAGATTTTTAATTGGAACTCTCAACACTCCAATTAGCGTTGCTACAAGTGATCTTGGTAATAAGAAAATAAATGATTTTTCAATTTTAATGTAAAACTATAATATAGTACACAAAATATTATAAGAAATCATTTGCGTTTATTTTATTTATATGACTGTTTAAGTTTAAGAAATTATTCTACCATTCTAGTTCGTCTACATTTGTTTTAAATTTATTCTTTATGTACTAGCAAACAAACAAAATGAAATCGTACCATAATGTAACAAAAACACAACACAGCTACGGACACCGGTGTTTCGGAATTGTTATTCCTCATCAGCGCAGAGCAGTTTAAGGTTGGGATATGGAATGGGGTATATCAGGAACAACTATATAAAATATGTAAAGTACAGCACGCTCGACACTTTATTCGAGTTTTTGTATCCATTGGGTCAATTTGTTGACCTCAATGAGCAGTTAGTGTACAAAGCCATATGTGTACTGCCCATTTTCCACCGGCAAGGTAAACAAACTAAAGATGGAAATTGTAAGGTTTAAGAATCAAACAAGACGAAATCATGCCAACTATGATTTTGAAAATTGGATAAGGTGCAATTTTTTACATATTATTTTAAACAAAATTAAACTGTGGTCAACACATTGAATAGTTATCGTCAAATCCACGAATGTTGGCGCACATTGAACATCTGTCGAAAAACATTTTTGTAATAATCTTTTATAAGATCTCTTAATAACAGCTTATCGCTCAGAAATCTTTTATAGCAGATCTCTGTTATCGCTCTAATAATAACACCTCAGGGTCGATAAGTTTGAGTCACGCCTCTAGTGTTTGTAGAATTTTTGTACAGGGTTATTCATTATAAATTACCCACCCCTTATCACCGTTATTATTGCTTATAGAAAAAAATGTTTTAAATAAAAGTTGTGTGGTTATGACAGAATTTTGTGAAAATGTTATCAAAAGTACAGTAGCGTGCAAATTTCAGGCGATACAAAAAATAATATACTATTTAAATGGAATATCCTGTATATCATTAAATTTTTGGAATGATTCTTTGTTCCTGATTTCAAAAATATACCATATGTTACCCCTATCATATACCGTTTTTGAGTTATTAAACGGCGAATATCTTAGTTAAACTAGTTACTGTAGATATGGAAAAATGCTATGACAACTATTATATTTGATGACATTTTTTTAATGAAATAATCAAAATAGTTTTTTTCTTTCTACCGACCTTACCCCCACTATTATATATGAGCAAGAGTCACTAGAATATTTCAACAAACTATTTAAAATGTTTGCCTGTTTTGTTCCTACCTTTCAGTTGGAGATCGCATTAGATGTTCTATTTGATTTATTGAAAACCGTACCCCAACTTTAATAATACGAAATCTATTAATAAAGTCAGTGTCATTTCACTTTTGAAATTGATTTTCCCTTTAAACTTTTTGGTCTTTGTGGGTGTTGAATTATATTTAATAACTCTAATTCTTCATCATGTATTAAAATTTTAATCAGATTTTCCATTTGTAACAAAAAATTTACACCTTTCAAAAAAGCACTGTTTCTGTTGAACTCGGTTCTTCATTTTCTAACCTTCAATATTAGTGGATTTTCAAAACCTTAATTTAAGCATGGTTTATCTGTTGAACTGTGTTAGTCCAACGCCAAATATTACGGGCCTCCGGCTAAACAATGACTTAAAGCTAAACTAGGTTTAAGCTCTTGGTAATACCACTGTGTGGTGAATGAGTTGTGTTAAAATATAAAAAATGTGAACATATTTTTATTTTCAGTGCATGCCCAAATAAACAAGTTTTTCACATGTTATTTTATAACGAACATTAATGCTAGTAAACTTCTTTTCGCTTTATCACATTTAAGCACAAATCTTTAAAGAACTAAATACTGAAATACGAATTTTGTGTTTTTAAGAAAATTACAATTAATTTATAAGGAAATGCATTTTTTCATCCTTGGTTAACATCAACAGATAAAGTTTCAGAATGATTATTTTGGCAACCTGCTAAAAACACTGATATAAAAAAAATAACAAGTGATGGTACTCATGATGCAAGTTTAAGATGCATAAATTTGCTGACTAGTTTATTTCAACTATTATATACAAATGACTAGCTTTACATAAAAGGGTGGGTGTTCACTCTAGGCAATGCATTTATAACAAATATAACAAATTTTATTATATAAAACATAATGATATTACAACTTAGTGGGAATAGGTCAATCAAAACAGAAAAACTACTTTTTTAATTTAGTTGACGTTTCGCTATATTCATTAGCAACCTTAGGACTCTAAAAGAGTCAAATAATGATAGAGTTGGTCACACATAAAAATTTAAAAAAAAAATTATGTTTCAGATGATATTACAAAAACGAGTAGCCGAATAGAAATATTTTTTTAATTACGCTGGTACGATCAACAAGAGTTCTGTCTTTTCAGTGTTGAATTAATAATACAGTATTAAATTTGTGTCTTCTGCTTTATAACAATGCGTTTGTCTGTATCTCAGAGAATTGGAGAACTTCAGTTTTCTGAGATACAGATGACTGGGTATGGTGAAAGGGCACGACCACTACAAGAAGTACATGCTTTATTTAACACTAAGAATCCAGATAGATCCATAAGCCAATCAACAGTGAGCAAAATTAAATGGAAATATAGAGAAACTGGTTCCGTAAATGATCTACCAAAGATAGGCCGTGCAGTTATTGAGGAGGATACCAAATTAAATGTTTTTCTGGCCATGGAAGAGAATCCACACAATAGCGTTCACCAGCTTGGCCATGAATGTGATATTCCTTTTACTTCTGTACACAAAGTCTTAAAGCAAGAAAAGTGGCATCCTTTTAAGATACATCTTGTGCAAGAGTTATTTGATGATGATCCACATCGAAGAATAGAATTCTGTCAAATATTAATGAATATGTCCAATAATAATCTTCTTCAAGTAAAAAGTATAATTTTTTTCGGATGAAATCAACTTTCACATTAAATGGTGGTCAACTGTCAAAATTAGATACTGGGCAAAGGAAAACCCTCGATGGATGCGTGAGCAGCACACTCAGTATCCACAAAAGGTAAATGTGTAGGCGGGAATAGTTAGAATCAGTCCCTACTTTTTCGATGACACTATAAATGGACCAAGATATTAACAATTTTTACAGGAATATCTAATCCCTACTTTAGTGACCATATTTCCGAGTAGAAACAATTATAGAACTTCTGATGAAATCTTATGGTATCAGCTAGACAGTGCACCTCCGCATTTTGCATTAGATCTTCGAAGATATTTTGATCAAGTATTTCAAAATAGGTGGATTGGAAGACGCGGTAGTGTTTAATGGCCACCAAAGTCACTGAATCTTACTCCACTAGATTTCTTCCTTTGGGTCACCTAAAAAACGTAGTGTACAAATGTAAACCTGACAACATTGGAGAATTAAAAAAACAGAAAACTAAAAGTAAAATTCAGCAAGAATTCATTGTTCGTTTGGGATACTGTTACGCACAAGAAGGTTTTCAATTTGAATATTATTGTTCATTTGTTATTTTATTGTAAAATATCACAATAAAACAAGAATTATTTAACTTCAAAAAATAATATTTTCAATTGTCTGTAGCTCCAAACTTATGAACTCTAGATCCTAAGTAGTAGAGGATTTCGAAATTTGCTTTCCATAAAGATTCTAGAACTGAAAAAAATATACAGCGTGTTCCGTTAAAAAAATGTAGATGACGTTATAACTGAAGTAGTGATGACGTCATAACTAAGAAACCAAAGCAGAAGATCCGCAAATTAAAATAAAAATCGACCTGCCTGGGACTTTTCCAAGATATTTTCGTATTCAGAATTAATAAATTTATTCCATACTTTATGTACACACTGTATAACGATTGCAGAAGCGGGAAGGTGAACATATTCCAAAAAAATCGTCAAATTTCATGTTTTGTTATTGTTTTGTTTTATTATTTCTGACTATTCCTTACATAATTATAATAATTTTGTAAACTCAAAATAAACTCATTTCCGTACCGCCATGAGGTAGAGTAAATGGCGCGTTTTTAACACGCTTTTATTAACACGCTTTTATTAGCTTCAC
Source organism: Rhamnusium bicolor (assembly GCA_029963845.1). Taxonomy (NCBI): domain Eukaryota; kingdom Metazoa; phylum Arthropoda; class Insecta; order Coleoptera; family Cerambycidae; genus Rhamnusium; species Rhamnusium bicolor. The sequence continues at coordinate 35,936 of JANEYF010000046.1, read as the reverse complement.
TTGTATGTTTGCTTGTTTGTTTGTATGTTTGTTTGTAACCGACTCTTTGGACTCGATTTTAACCCACTTTAAACGGACAGATTTAATTGAAACTTTGTACACTTATTAAGAACCGGTAACAATACAATAATTTGATAAGTTTATATCATTATCCTGTTCAGGATCGCCAATCCTTTCCTCACGTATCCCTGCGTGAAAGCAAAGGCTTAATATGTCAGTAGATTCCATAATTGTTAATTAGCCCGGTGGTCGAGTGGGTTAAGGCACTCGACGCGAAACGACAGACTCATCCGGCGTGAGTTCGAACCTCACGGCTGAAATAAAAATTTTTTTTTTTCAGAAATATCTGTTGGATCGTAATATGTTATAATATCAGCATCAATAAGCAATATAAATATAGTTTAAAACAACTAAAAAACACGCTTTCATAGCACATCAAACTAAAAAGTTAAAAATAAATATAGTTTAAAAAAAACTAAAAAACATGCTTTTAAAGCACATCAAACTAAAAAGTGAAAAAATAATTATTAATATAAACTGAAAATAATAATGAACGAAAAATACTAGTATTATTGTGAAAAAAGCGTGGGGTGCTTTGTGCAATATTTTTCGTATATCGAGCACCCCACGCTTTTTTCACAATAATACTAGTATTTTTCGTTCATTATTATTTTCAGTTTATATTAATAATTATTTTTCACTTTTTTAGTTTGATGTGCTTTAAAAGCGTGTTTTTTAGTTTTTTTAAACTATATTTATTTTATTATTAGCTTCACCTGTATGTTTGCTTGCTTGTTTGCTTGTTTGTTTGTTTGTAACCGACTCTTTGGACTCGATTTTGACCCACTTTAAACGGACAGATTTAATTGAAACTTTGTACACTTCCGAAGAACCGGTAACAATACAATAATTTGATAAGTTTATATCATTATCCTGATCAGGATCGCCAGTCCTTTCCTCACGTATCCTCTGCGTGAAAGCAAAGGCTTAATATGTAAGTACATTCCATGATTGTTAGTTAGCTCGGTGGTCGAGCGGGCTAAGGCAGTAGACGCGAAACGACAGACTCCTCGGGCGTGAGTTCAAATCCCATGGCTGAAATAAAAATTTTTTTTTTTTTCAGAAATATCTGTTGGATCGTAATATGTTATAATATCAGCATCAATAAGCAATATAAATATAGTTTAAAAAAAACTACAAAACACGCTTTCATAGCACATCAAACTAAAAAAGTGAAAAATAAATATAGTTTAAAAAAACTAAAAAACACGCTTTTAAAGCACATCAAACTAAAAAGTGAAAAATAATTATTAATATAAACTGAAAACAATAATGAACGAAAAATACTAGTATTATTGTGAAAAAAACCGTGGGGCGCTTTGTGCCATATTTTTCGTATATCGAGCAACCCACGCTTTTTTCACAATAATACTAGTATTTTTCGTTCATTATTGTTTTCAGTTTATATTAATAATTATTTTTCACTTTTTAGTTTGATGTGCTTTAAAAGCGTGTTTTTTAGTTTTTTTAAACTATATTTATTTTACTGTGGTATCTCCATTGATGTTTCAGTTTCGTGATCTTAGTGATCGAATTGGCGCTTGAGCCACGCGAAGGGCGTTAGGCTTAGGCTCTAGGGCCGGAGTGCGGCTCGTATTCTTTAACTTGGTCATTGACATTTTTGTCGTTGGATTGAGGAGTATATTAAAAAAAAACAATTATTTGCCACTTTCTTTCAAGTTGCCGACTCGCGCCTCCCCCCTCCCTAAGGTCAGAAACTTGAATTTTTCATCATGGTCTCTCCGACCTAAACAACATATATCAAAATCGTTTCAACCCCATCTTTTGTAAGGCAAAAATCCCTACTAACTGGAGTATGACTCATAAATTGTAATATCAATATATAGTAGGTCACTAAAGAAACATTCAAGAAATAAAACAATTAAAATTAAGATTTTCTTGTAATTTTCTAGAACATTTCCAAGTCGGATATTACACAATGCATTTGATCTCTTTGAAGGGCCGTTTTATGAAAATAAATGAGAATGACAATCTTTGTACCTATAATTTATAATGTTTTTGGAGCGTTTACGTCGCTTGTCTGAAAACAAAACTAATTTTCTTTCATCCTTACACAACGACATTACTTTGTAAACACTTTATATCAAGTTATATTTTGAATAATGAACCTCTTTAAGTAGCCTGGAACATGAAATGGCATTTAAAGTTTTTCCGAACAACGAAAAAGTTTACAGCTTCTGCTGTAAAATATGTCAGAGTTAGTTGGTAAGTATGAAGCAAACTGAAAGTAAATCTTCAAATACTATAAAAGTCTTTCCCAAAACTAGGTCATGATTCACTCTTTCAAATGTATTGGTCTTGTCAGATGTGGTATTGGTTATATGCACAACTTATTTCTACCTCCAAAGTACCTAATATTTTCGAACGCTGACATATGAAGGTAAATAAATTCTTAATGCGGTATTATTTGCGACAAATGTTTCGTTAGATTCAGTTATTATATTTTACGATTACGACTATTCAACTCAACAGAGTATTATTAAATGAAATATCTGTTTATTGGTATTTTCAAGTAACATGAGTGATTATTTTCTTTGAAAGGAAATATCGACATCGGACTGTATTACAAAAATTTTATTTTAGATAGATGGAAACAGGCAGTTCTTATCTTAGTCACATTACCACCACAGAAATATCTAATTTGAGTATACAGGGTGTCTCACCGGGAACTGCATCGATCGATATAACAGACATTTTTTTAAATTTTAGTAATTACTAATGCTGTGGTTAATCCAACAAAAATCATTGCAAGCATTTGATTGTCCCGGTTATACCTTATTTTAAATAGAACACCCTGATTATTTATCATTTTTTGGAAAGAGCATGAAATTCTGAGTCAAAAACACGTAGCAAGCCCAGTACCTAAGCCAAGCTGTTTCAGAGATGTTATATAAAATTAAATTCGCTTTTTTCTAGTATCAGCATTATAGGGATTAAACTTACAACTTTTTGAAATATTTGCTATTTTCTTGGATTTTCAAGAATTTTTCATAAAAATCAACTTAGCCATGATTAGAAACAATCAATAATGTCGGTCATTCTCATATATCAAAAAATTCCGGAATATTTAAATTACATCCACGAAGACCTTTTAAATTTATTTATTATTTATGGAGAATGTGACTGATAAGTAATAAAAACGAGTGAGTTAGAGTTTCTTAAATTATCGAAAATGCGTTTTACAGTTTTTGGTGACGGTTTCTGTTTTTGTAGATAACGTGTAGCAATTTTGGGAGTAATTTAAACGTGCTGGCATTTTTTTCGACATAAAAAAATGACTGACTGATATTTGCTGATTGTTTCTAATCATCAGTTTATATCAGTTTTTACGAAAAATTATTGAAAATAAAAAAAATCGCAAATTTTTAAGAAAGTTGTAACGTTAATCCCTACAATACCTAAACTAGAGAAAAGAGAATTTAATATTACATTACTTGACATAAACTAATTTAGGGCTGTACTATTTAAACTAAAAAAGTTTTCGCACTTTGAATTTGACAAAATGTTGGTCTTCCGGTAAGTATAACCGGAAGAATCAAATGCTTCTAATTATTTTTTTTTTTTGGATTGGCTACTCTGACCTTAGTAATTGGCTAAATTTAAAAAAAAATCTGTTACTTGCTTTTCTCTATAGACTAAATTATTAAATACTATGTATTTTAACAACTTACATATTTAGAAAAAAATAAAACTAATAAAACTTCAATAGAAAAATAATGCGTCTGACGGTTACCGTTAAAACATTTCTAGGGATTCTAATAACAATAAATTCTTCACTATTTTCTGCATATCAAGCTTCAAAATAATCATCGATGGAATGGTTTAGTTCAATTAAATAATTAGCGATGTTGAATCCAGCTTTATATTGTTAAAATTATTTTCATGTTCTGCAACACCTTTTCACATCTGCCTAATGTACACTCTAAGATACATAATCATAAATTATCCTGAAATATTGATTCAACCTAACTTAACTTAACCTAACCTTTTTACTTAGAGGAGGAGAAACATTCATTGGCACCCTAGCTCGTGTCAAGGTAGTGCCGCATTCGCACCCGCTAAAACCCCTCTTCAGCTAACAAAGTATGCTACAAGACCATCCTCCGACATTACTTCATATCTTGCTCATTCTATCTCTTATCCATTGATTAGTCCTGTATTTCCTCTTCTACTTGTTCAGGTATATTTATCTGTCCTTGTTGTTCTATCAATCGTTTCTCTCCAGTTTCTTTTATTATCATAGGTGCTTTTAACTGCATTAACATATGTACTACAGTTCCCCTACCATTAGAGCTGTACGGGTCGTGATGTTGTTCCATCGGTTGCAAATGAAGAAGGTATGTATTGGCGTATCAGCTTGTCCGCAGTACCAGCATTGGTCATCTGGTGTCAGTTTAAATTTGTTAAGGTATGTGTTAAAGTAGCTGTGTCCGCTTAATAGTTGGATCATGTGATAATCGATCTCCCCATATTTCCTATTGTGCCATTGCCTTAGGTCCAAAATCAATCACTTCGTCCATTTCGCTTTTCCAGTATTATGTGCCCATCTTCTCTGCCATTTTTGACGAAGATCTTTCCTTGGATGTATGCGGGCTGCTCCCCCTTCCTCGTGTAAGCGGGGCCGCTCTTTCATTATCGGATGAGTTTCAATTATCGTCCACAACACTTCCGTCGATATCGTGCGATAGCCGCTACATATTCAGAGCATAATCCTTCCGTGTAAATCTTCCATTGTTGATAGATTTCGTTTGAATGCCAATGTATCCTTCCAAACTGGAGCTGCATATAATAGAATAAAGTGAATCTTCCTTTTATTAGCACTTGACCTTCTATGTTAGGCATTATACGCCCTAAAGCATTGACTGTCTTTTCAGCCTTCTTAGCAGTCAGATTTATGTATGCAGTCATGTTCATGTTCCTTCCTAAGTTTACACCAAGGTACTTCATAACTTGCTGCGACGTGATTTGTTCGCTCGATATTTCTGTGGTAATTTCGGCGTCCTATGAGTATTACTATCTCTTTTTTTGTGTGATGCTAGTTTGAGTTTCTTACCTATTATCCACTGATCCCCTCCCATCCTTCATTGATAGTGGTTTGTAGAAGACTGTCTCTAATTCTGTCTCTAGCTACTATCGCTCGTAAATCCAACAATCGTGATTCCATCTGGCATCGGCGTCTCTAGTATTTCGTCGTAATAGAGATTCCAGAGGGTGGGACCAAGCACCGACCCTTGAAGGACTCCCCACGTCATCTCATATATTTGTTCCTCATCTAATATAAGAAACCAATTTGTCAGATAGCTTTTTATTATATTTATCAAGTATGCGGGAAGATTCTTTTTTTATTTTTGGAATTCCTCTATTATTCCTTGCCATATAGCAAAATTAAATGCATTTTGGTAGGATCCATATATCCTCTGCTAGTTGCTTTACTACTTCCATCGCATCCACTGTCGATCTGCTTTTCCTAAAAGTGAACTGTAAATCAGACAGTCTACTGCCTGTCTCCAGTTTGTTATTTATGTATCTCAATAAAAGCTAATTCAGTAATTTGTCCTGGCAGCTAATAAAGAATAGAGATCTGTAGGTCTTTTCCAGAGTTTGATCCTTTTGTTCTTTTTCTATAAAAACAAGTCTCACCTTTTTCCATGGTTGCGGGAAAGTGCGTTCTGTTAGAGGTTTGTTCATTACTTCCAGGCTGTATTCTGGGCATTCCATAACCAACTGAAAATCCGTCAGGACCAAGACCTTTTTTTTCTTGAAGTTACTCGCTGATGCATGGAGTTCCCGTAGTGCGAATTTCGGGATCTCATTTGCTGTCAGTATTGTCCGTACGCAGGTCACTTTCTCGTATCGTGGGAATAACCTTCTTAGTTCAGTTTTTCCTCATGGTTCATTTCTATCGGAAGTACTTTTCTTAATATTCTGTAACTATTTTGTAACCATAGGTCATTATCTACTTCCCTGCAGAGGTGCCTCCAAGAGTCTTCTTTGTTCGCTTAGATGGCTCTTTTGAAGTGCCTCCTGGTATTTCCTTTGAATCGTTTCGATGGCTTCTAGCTAACCTAACCTAATCTAATCCTACCTAACCTAAGCTAAACTAACCTAACCACAAATTGCCCTAAAATATTGTTTCTTGTTCTTTAATACCTACCATATTTCCTTAAAAGGTGTCCCAATATACGTTAAAGTTTTATATGACTTATTTTATACTTTAGGTTCTTTAGTTGGTACTCTCATTTTTCTTTTCAAATAAATATTATAGTAGTTTCGTAAGCCAGTATTTATACTTACTTATTAGAGATCGTGTGAATTATTAATTTTGGAGTTGGTTAATATTAAGGAATTAATGACATTTTTTTTTTAATTTTACAATGAAATTTTCATTATTAATAATTTCAATAAAATCATTTAATTGCCCTGCTTGCTTGCTACAACATGCAACAATATCGTATATATACCTACACTAATATAAAAAAATTGATTTAATTTATTTTCATGTATTTTTCTCTGTATAGTAAATTATAAATTCTGCATTTTTTTAAATTGTTTCTGTTTTCTGTATTTATAGAGTATATTTTGATGATTGTGTGTTAACAACACTTTTGCATCTTTATTAATAATTCCTATTATTACCGCACGCGCGCACGGAAGATGATATATACCTATAGACACTTTTATGAAGTGATTTATTTGGAATAATTACATTTTTTACAGACTGTTTGACGAAATAAATTATTTATAAGTAGTACAAGCTTTGCGTGATATTTTACCTTTCTCTCTTAGGGATGACAGTGACACTATACTGTTCAACCAGTTTATCAAGGACATATAAATTACCGTCAGATTTATTCCGGTGTCGCCGACATTGCACAATATCATCTTTAAAAAAATACTGTTCACCTGATACTGAACCTTTGTAACATCTGTAAATAAAAGAAACCTTAATATCACATTCTCGGTAATTCAAGCTTTAACCGAAACTGTAACCAGTCATATATCAGAAGAAATAAAACGGTGAGTGCCAAATGTCTATTATCATTTTGAAATTTTAATAAAAAATATTTTATTCATAATAACATAAGAACTACAGTACAATAATATTCAACAAGAATGGCAGTTTTATTATTGAAAAATGGTATGCAGCAAATTGCCAAGCACTCTTCTAAACGCTATATAAAATTTTCCATAGCATTATGCAACATGGGTATTATCCAAGTTTCATCTTCTACATTTGCTTTGAGATCACCAAGAGTTATTGGCCTGTTTTATATACCCTCTGTTTAAGGTAACCCTCAAGAAAAAAAATCGGGTCTGGTTCGGGTGATCTCGCTGGCCACGGCAAATCTTCGCCTCGTGAAATTATTTGTTATGGGAAAAATTTATTTTCATGGAAACTCTTGCCGTATGACTTGTAGCACCATCTTGTTGCAATCAATATTTCAACTTCAGGCCTAAAAAATTTCGTAATACATTGGCATATCTTCGACAAATTGCAGTAACAGAATGCCCTTTTTCTTCCATGAAATGAGGTCCAATAATCCTTGAGCTTGAAATTGCGTACAATGTCATAACTTTACGTAAATGGAGTGGTCTTTGGGGAATTCTATATAGATTTTCCATAACCCAGTAACGAAAGTTTTGCCTGTTAACGTGGTCATTTAAGTGAAAATGCGCCTCACCATTCATAAAAAAACGTTCCACGATATCGGCATATTCCCTTAAAATTCGCGTACAAAACTGAAGACGGACAAGTTTATCATTTTAGGATAATTCTTGAATAAAAACCATTGTAAGGATGGAATTTCATTTTATTGAGCATTCACCGGACACTTGTGTTTATTTATTTATTAATAAACACAAAATAAACTTATGTTTGATTTTCACAATTTGATTAACTTATGACAGTTGTTTCGCCACACAGTGGCTTCATTAGATGGTGAGTACAAGACTAAATTCTTTATTATAAAGTGAGGGTATATATATCAACTAACTAATCTAGAGTAATAAAATGGAACGGTAATAAAATAAGGTACAAAATAATTTAGAAAATATTTAACAGTGGTGAACAGTTTAAATCTAGCTGGTCATTTAAAATAATATTACCATTTTTTAATTTATTAATTTCTGATGTCTTTAATAGTGACAATTTTAATCCTTTATTTTCTATGTGTAAAATATCAAAATTATTATTGAAAGAATGATTGTCCTCTAGCAAATGGTTGGCATACGTCGAATCTAATTTATTGTTATTAAAACTGCGTTTATGTTCGGACAATCTTTTTCCAAAATTTCTTCCCGTTTGTCCGATGTATACTTTAGGGCATGTACCACATGTAAGCTTATAGACTCCACTTTTTGTTCTTTTTTAATTTTATCTTTATTGTTCTTAATAAATTTTCCTAGAGTGTTATTAGTTTTAAATGCTATTTTAATATTATGTTTTTTCTGAAGTTCAACTGATATTTTTTTCGGTAGGTTGGCCTATAGAAGTAAGGGTTTTATATCTTAAATCACTTAATTCACTGATTTCTGCTTTTTTATAAACTGACTCTATTGCTATGTTATAATTTTTCTTTTTTAAGTAAATTGTTAACCAAAGGTTCTTTAAAACCATTATTCACTGCTATTCGTTTAATAAAATTTAATTCGTTGTTGTAATTATCTTCAGTTAAAGGAAATTTGGTTAATCTGTTTATCATACTAATATAGGCAGCGTGTTTATGTTTTACAGAATGTGTTGAACTATTATGTATCGTAATATCTGTGTACGAAGGTTTATGGTAAATATAAATATTAAATTCATGTGAATTATTAATTTTTGTGATAGTTAAATCTAAAAAATTAATCGAATTGTCTTTTTCATATTCTGCAGTAAATTTTATATTAGGGTGTAAATTATAAATAAATTCTACAAAAGTATTTAACTGTCTTGTTGTACCTGTAAAACATGCGATAATATCATCTACATATCTATACCAGTATAAAAAACTTTTACTTAATTTGTTTTTATGTATTTGTTTCTCAATATGATCCATAAAAATTTCTGCTAAAATAGGACTTAATGGGTTTCCCATTATTAAGCCCTCTTTTGATGTGAATATTTCGTTGTTGAATTGGAAATAATTTTGGTTTAGACATGTGGTCAGCAAATTTAGTAGTTCAGATTTTACAACAGGGTTTGTGTTATTTCTATCTAGTAAATTTTCTATAATTTTTATGGTATCTTTTGGCGGTATACTAGGAAATAAATTTTGTACATCAAAAGAAATAAATTTAGCATTGTCAGGCAACTTAATATTTTTAGTTCTATTAATTAACTCATAGGAATTTTTAATACTAAACGTTGATTTGAATTTACATGCATCAACTACTATATTTATTAGTCTATTCGAGAGTTTGCTAGAAGGTGCTGTTAAGTAGGAAACAACTGGGCGTATAGGTAAATTGTTTTTATGTAATTTTATCAAAGAATAAAGTTTGGGGGCCTGTGGATTCATTATAGCTAAATAATATTTGTCTTTACAACTAAATATACTAGGTGAATTATCTGTAGCATGTTCAACTGTTTTTTGATATTTTTCAGTGAGATCATTATCAAGTTTCTCAAAAGTGGGCGAATTTAAAAAATCTATTGTTTTTTCTATATAATCATTTTTATTAATTGCAATCACTGTTTTTTCTTTATCTGCTCTAGTAAAAATAATGTTATTTTCGACTGACTTTTTACTAATTAATTTTGCTATGATGTTTTCTTTGTTTTGTATTGGTTTATTATTGTGATTTTTTGATTTTAGAAATTCAGCTACTGAATGTTTACTTAGAGAACTATTGGGTAGACCTTTTAAAGCTATTTCTGTTTCTACACCTAAATATTCTAAATTGTGCATGTTAGTATTTGGTTTAATATTATAATTGAATCCTTTTTCTAGTAATTTAGTTTCATCTGTCGTGAAAACTGTATCTGTTAAATTAATGAATCTATTATAGATAACATGGTCCGAGAATTTTTTATCATTTCGACTACTATTTTTAATTCCTTTAGAATTAAGTGATTTAAGTTTACGTTTTTTGTCTAACAAATTTTTTATGTATTAACTCTTCTACTTGATTTCTAATATCCGTATCTATTAACTCAAATTCTATTTTATGTAATTTATAAACTAACTCTGTGTGTACTACCCTCAAATAAACATTGTAGACATCCCTTTTCTTATACTGTTGTTTTTTGTCTTCTATAAGCCATTTCTTCATTCCATATATTTTTCCTTTATTAGCTGATCCACTTCTGTTACTAGTTTTACACTATATGCAGTTAGGAAAGATTCCGTTTTTTAAACATGTGTTAAAAAACCAGATGTTTTGCGTTGTTGTTCTGCATCTAAAGGGCCCCATTCACATTGAGATCTGTATCGATACATGTATCGATACAAATCTCATTGAGATGTGTATCTAGTATCAAGTACCACATACACACTGAGACGGAATCATGATATACACACTGAAACAGAATCATGAGACTCCATTTCAATTTCAAAGGCGAAACCGAAATGTTAACTCAACCAGTGATGGTGACAGCTGCAGTAGCACTATCGGAAGCTTTAAAGGAAAAAAGGCGTAGAAAGAGAATATGGACCAAGCAATGGTTACGTAGCTGTCTATTTGAGTATTCCTTCGATGCAGAATTCCACAAACGCGGATACAATTTGTAAATATTTAAAAAGTCTTCCCAAAAGTCTCTGCCTGCCGACATCGTTACCTATTTCACTTTCTATTATTATTAAAATAATAATATATTGATGTATGCTAGCGCGATACAAGAGACAGACAAATACACGTTGCGACAAGTAGATATTCGTATCAGTTGCACTCGCGCGGTATCCAAGTTTCTCGACAGTGAAACAGGCGGCGATACCAGCTGATACCGATACACCGATACTTAGTCAATCAAATACATATAGAGATTTATATCGCGATACCGATACTTGCAACATGTATCGATACAGATCTCAATGTGAATGGGGCCCTTAAGAAGTAATTTAAAGTACGATTTATTACTTGCTTTTCTTTAACTGACAATGTAACTTTACGGAATGTTTGTCTTCAAGTCTTGTATCCTTCATTTAATACACTTTCTGACATAATCAATTGATGAGATTTTGCACAGTTACTAAGGTTGGATGACAATACAATATTCCACAGTTACTTTTGCCAAATATACACACGAAGGGAGCGCGGGGGTGAAAATTGGAAAATCTGCAGAAGTATGATAATAATTTAATGTATGATAATAATTTAAATAAAGTATGACTAAAAAATAAAAAACAAAAATAAATTTAAAAAAAAATTTAAAAAACTTGCTTTTCTTAGTCGCACTAAAAATAAAAATTAATTTCTTTGCCAAAAAAAAAAGCCAAAAAAAAGCAAGGCGCGTGCATTTTGTACAATCTGCGTACAATCATACAAAGTGCGCATGCCTTGCTTTCTTTGGCTTTTTTTTTGGCAAGGAAATTATTTTTTACTTTTAACTACGACTAAGAAAAGCAAGTTTAATTTTTTTATTTATTTATTTAAGATACGACTACCCAGACAGATAAAAATCCAATTACAGGGTAGAAAGGTTCAAACAATGTTTCACACAAATTAAATATTCTGAATAATCCAACTAACTAATACATAGTGTGTAATCAAATTAGAGTTAAAATATGTCATAATAAATAACACATTAACTAAATCCTGTTACTAATTCATAGTGCAATAATCAAATTAGAGTAACATCATAATGAATAACACATTAACATGAGATATATAGGTAGGTAAACATACATACATATGTACAAAAAAATTAATAGTAAATTTATAGTAGTTTTAATCCAAATGCAACATAGACTGTTTAGTTTCATCCTTATTAGCATAAAATATATCAATAACATACTATACAGATATATAATTTAAACACAGGGAATATATGGGTGAGTATTTAAGCAAATGTATATGTGGCATATTTAAATAGAATGGGTTACGAGTAAGAGTATCGAAGAGAAGAATATGTAATTTAACATTTAAATTAGGACAGTCAATCTGGTTGTTTAGGATTTAATACAAAAACATACATGAAAACCACTTTCAGCGCGATTCCAAATAGTTTATTTGAAACCTGTTTAATAATTCAAGTTGATTTGTACCTCTTGGTGGGTAAGTTCCATCATTCTTATACCAAAGATACTTACTAAAAATTCGTTGAGTTTTTTTAACATTAAGTTTGTGAATTTCATAAGACGGATTCCAGATTATGAAAGTTGTGGAAAATTATTATTTGTGAAAGTGTCGGGTATATTAAAATTTGTAAGAGTCTTAAAGAAATAAGGCAAGTCCATCAGGTTTATCTTGGGGATGACTAATAGGGACATTATTGTGGGACATTTGAATTTGGAAAAGAAATTATACGCATTTGAAGAATTCATTATTACCTGATAACCATTTTTTTTAATAATTTCATATTTGTATAAATTTTGTGTACTTACACATCATTTATTTTCACAGGTATCTTGAAAATGGAAAAGTATTTCTAAAACATAACGAGTAGTCTTTTATGTTTTTCTGAACAAGTAACTTAATAGCACTGATTGCAACTTGGTGTCATCTAGAGATTATTAATTTTAAATCATTTCCAGACGATGCCAACTTGATTGGTGAAACGTGTCAATTGCATTGTCCAATGTTTTGGTGTCTGTAGAACCTAGTTAGCGTCAGTAACAAAGTTCCAATTCACTTGTGTATTTATTTGAAATTTGAATATATATAAACACATCACAAATGATTCCAGTACAGTTCTCTTTCTTCGGATCTCTATCTTTATTGACGCTCCCCTATTTGTATAAAGTTAAACTTCCTAAATAATTTTACTATAATATTAACACATTTTATAATGTGATTGTTTATTTTTGTTTTATTTTTTTGCAGTATTATGCAATAGTTCCTATTCCGTTTCTTTTTAATAACTCCACAATTATCCAGCATCTCTCATATTTCAATAGAGGCTGGAAAACACTTTAGAAAAAGAAAGTTTATGGCAAACCGAGCAGAAGAAAATATCATATTAACTCGCAAAAAATTTCCGATTGTCTAGTTCTGAGGTTTACAGAATTATCTGGGATTTCGTTCATTATCTTTTACCGTATCAATCATTTCCCCTCTCTAGAACTTCCAAATAAAGAACAGTAAAAGTGGACTTAACACGTTTGTGGCGATAATGAGTTTTTTGTGTGGACGGGAGAGAAAATACAGGATTTAGCTGGAATGAACTTTACGATTTCTAAATACTTTTTAATAGTGGACAGATTACAATATAAGGATTTACAAGAAACAAAATGTTGATACTGTAACGACTACATTTTATCTAAATATATTTCAAATAATAATGTCCATAAATGATCTCTACTGGAGTGTAAATTATTATTTATTTACTTATTTATTGAGGCATATAGTTTTAAATATATTATAAATCTTAGATTAGACGATATTTTACAAGTTGTTGGCTGTTAAAGTATAAATTATTTCTTCAATAAACAAGTTATCCTACGTTTCGTCCGAGTTTTCGGACTTTTTCAAGGTTAAAAGCTAAAAATAATGGGTTTACCTAAGTCATAAATTAGATTAGTGACAGAATACATACCTAAAAAAGTGTTTTCTTAACTAATATAAATTTATTATTTTAATTTCATTGTATGGGCTGGTTTTATTTTGTTTTTCATCATTTTTTATTTGATAGTATACTTATATTGATGGTCCGAGTGACAGAGTTATTGTAAACATTCTCTTGATTTTGGATAGCCAGCCGTTGAGAAGAGGTTTTGCAGTTAGCACATATACAGAATGTATAAAAATTGTTACTATTGAATAAGATTGCGATATATGCTACTTAGATTTTCTATATCTGTTTGATAATTTACTGTTTTTTTTGTTATTTTGTATTTCGGCCATTTCCAAAAACATGCGTTTTTTTGTATTTCTTTCTTTATGGTATGGTTGTATCCGGAAAGTTAAAATTGTGTGAATTATTTATGGCGTGTTCAGTTAATGCTGCATGAATTAGGAGTTGCTGTGGAATTTCTAATTGATAATTTATGTTGATTTATACGTTTATTTAAATATTGTTGGATTTGTCCAATTTAACACCTACCGCAATCTGAGCAATCAATTTTATAAATAACATGGTTTGATTTAATTTCTCTATTGGATCTTTTAGTTTCGAACATAATTTATTTTTTATGCTATTATCATTTCTGTATGCTAATTGTACATTATATTTACCTAATTCTTTCTGAACTTTTTCCGATACTTGTGGTATGTATGGTGCCAATATGTATATTTTGTCTTTATTTGGATTGTTATTTATAAAATTGATCCTCAAAAGATCTAATCTTGTTAAAAAAATTTTTACATAACTTATACCTAGTAATTCATGAGCTGAAAGTACTGACTTTTATGAAAATAATACGTTACGTGAAAATATTACATTTTATTTTAAGATGGCCACTATTAAGAAAATCCATGATATATTATAGTTTAAAATCTAACGCTTGTGATGTGGATGATATATCAGCTGTAACATTAAGATACTGTATCCCGTTTATTTACCGTTATTTAACAAATATTGTTAATTATTCAATCCAAGAAAATATATTTCAAGAACTATGAAAAATAACAATAGGATTATCCCATTCCTAAGAAAACTGATCCTTTGGATCTTTCAAACCTAAGAGTAATCAATTTACAATTTTTTATATCGCTATCTACTCAGATTTTCGAACATTTGTAACAAAATTGGGACTGACAAAAAAATTAGAAAAAAAAAAAACGAAAATGCGAATTTTGCGCTGAAATATAGTATATGGCGTCAAAATTCAAATTTGAAAAATTTCTATGCAATTCTTATTACATAATTGCAATGCAAAAAAAATATTCGCGGAGTTGTAGTGGGCTGTGGTGACTTCTCACGTTTAAACTAAAGAGCTACAAAAGAGCAGCTCGTGCCAAAATGGAAATCTCTGTCCTGCAAAAAAAAAGTTACAGAGGTGCCTTTATCTTAACTGTGTCACACTGTAGAAAAAACTGAATTTCTTTTTGAGGTAATTATTAATGCTGAATTGCTATTCATATTTTCCAAGAATAAATAAAAATTTTGAAGTCACGTTCTGAAACCATATTTATCATAATCCCCAAAGTTAATCCAAACGAGGACATGAATAATAAATTATGCGTAAGAGAATATCTACCAATCGCCTGAAGGATGTTACAGCAATTGCTCATTTATCGTTTAACCTAAGGGTAGAAGGCCAAGAAGTGAGATTATTCAACATACATAACATATATTTCACCCAGGGGACATTTCGCTTAATAAGAAACTTCTGACAAAACAGTGAAAACGACGTAATCTAAATTACTTCTGTAGTTTTCACCATGAGTTCTTTACTAATAAAACAAAATTAGTCAGAAAATAAATGCTATTTATTGGAATAGTAAAATTTTTACAAAGGACATTATTACTGAATGCATGAAATCCTATGGACCTACGGATCAGATATGTTATTTTACTGCTCAAGAGAACCCACGGTTCATAAATAAACAAAACGGTTGTCACATTTAATAAAACTATGGTGGGGGGATACGTCAATGACGTCACAAAGGTCTTTTCCACTTTTCGTTCGAAGTGTTTATTTTAGTACTTGTGTTATTTTAAGTTTTTAATATTGTTTTTTTTTTCGATTTCTGAATACTTTACGAATACTTTATAAACAAGGTTAAAAATTTAAAATAACACAAATGCAAAATTAACACTTCGAACGAAAAGCGAAAATGCCCTTTGTGACGTCATTGATGTCTCCCCCACCATAATTTTATTAAATGCGACAACCATATTGTTTATAAACCTTGAAGAGAACCAACGTGTAATAAGGACATTTTTGTGTGTGACACAGAAAATGCACTTCAAAGTCTAGAAACCCCGTAATCTTAACAACTATATATTTCCTACTGTATACAAAGTTTGTACACAAACGAAGATTGTGTTGACTGGGTGATGAATGATGCCTTAAAACTTCCTCTAACTGTGTTCTTAAACCAGCGTTTTAATGGTATACAGGGTAGGGTGTGTTTATAAAATGAAAAATATATATTTATTTTTTATAATACCTGATAGTTTTTTTTGGGATTTTCGGTCAGACATAACTAATTTTATTATTTTTTTCTAAGGTTTCGGTTTATTATACCATCATCAGATGTACAACGTAAACTGTAAACTTATACCATCATCAGATGTACAACGTAGACTATAACGACTGTAATGGTACTTATATAGGCTAATTAAAACAATATCTACATAAAAGAGTATACACGCACAAATATAGCATAAAAACTCAAAACCAAAACACGACAGCACTCGCCATAGAATAAGTTTAACCAACAGCGGTTGTTCTATCTGTCAACGATATGAAGATATAAAATGCAGTAAGATATATTCCCCCGTGTCCTAGACAGCAATAAGCTAAAGTATATTGCTCTTTCTAAACCGATTTGGATCAATTGAAGTTGAAATCAACCAATAAACGAAAGATTGTTGGTTCTAGAATGAGAATAAACAGAGTAATTGAAATGGAAGAATATCATGCTTCGTTCCCGATGAGATCATAGCACAAAAACGAAAAAATTATTTTGTAATGTACAGTACAAAAAAACTAAAACATGTTTTATAATCACTTAAAAATAGCTATCTAAATCCAGTTAAGGAGCAGACTTTCTAAGCAAGTTTGGTCCAATTTTTAACATTTTCAGCTATAGATGGCGTTGGGTACATCAGTGGCTCACCGATGAATTTATAAATTTATAGAACACCTACATGCATTATTTTAAGTTAAAATTCAACACAGACAATACCGTGGACAAACAAACTGGATTTTATCCAAAGCTTAGTGACAAACGAATAGCATTAATGTGGACAAAATATTATCTGTTTGTCTTTCAAGGTTCTGTTGTCATTTTAATAGGTTAGTTTAGTACCTATTAATCAGTTTGTGGTTTAGTGAATATTAACAATTATTGATAAAAAATGAGTAAAAGAGAACATATTGTGTGTGATAGAGATATGGGAACGAAAAAAAGAAAGAGGAATGCCACAAGCAAGGAACGAAAATCACAGATCAGGTTAGTTTAAAACCTTTTATGTCTTTAAAAAGAAAATATCTGATGTGGCCAGCACATAACTTTCTTATACCAGTACATATCATCCTGATCTAAGAAAATCATTGTGTTTAATTCTTCACTTATCTCAATTAAATGTTAATAGAGTACCTTGAACGTTTCATTAAATTTTTTTAATAATTATCAGCGTCATTCGATACTATCAGTAATAATTCATGTCATATATTTTAATAATTTTTTGTTGACATTGACATTTTTGTAACTAAATTAGACGTCAAACTGTTAAATTTATCCTAACCCCATTTTACGAGGCCAAATGTGTAAAATATTTCAGTTTTCAATAGCTTGGAAACTATATTTTATTCGCTTGATATAGTAGACATGATTTAAAATCTTTCATTGAGTATATATTTTTTTTGTAAAGTCAATTATAAAAAAAGTTTGGGTCCCGATGACCCCCTTTCATCTGGCCAATTTTGCTCATCACCGAATTTTTCATTGCCTTTGGCCTTTAGAACAAGTGTACCAAATTTGAAAACTTTATCTCAAAAACTGTGGCTGCTATCGCGATACTACAGACATGCGGACAGATTTTTTTCATAAAGTTGTGTTTTTTAATTATAATTCGACGAGATTCGTCCAGAAATTCAATAAATTTTTTTTTAGTTTTTTTCCCGAAATTGTACCTTTTTTTCTTATTTCATTCATTATGTCTCTTCTGGTGGTACCACATTCACCAAATTTAATGTGTCACCTAAAATATTGTTGACAATCTTAAACTGCCGAATTTGAAAAGTCTCCCATTAGTATTTTTTGAGTAATCGCGGATACACACACACATCCACACACATATCCACACACACATCCACACACACATCCACACACACATCTACACACACGCACCGACAAACATCATTCGGAAAATAGTCAGAATGAATTCAGAAGGGTTCAAAATGTATATGTCAATCAAAACCTTGAGGTCGAAAAAAATCACGATTAATATACTTCCTTATATTAGGTATGAGAACGTATGAATTGGATAATTTGTTAAAATTGTTGGTTAGTTTATTAGGGAATGAATGGGCTGCAGATGCAGAGTTAACATGGTTGGAGCCAATTTTGAAATATCAAATCTAAATAGTATTGACAATGACGGAGACCACAACAATTGTTAATATTAATAACCATCTTAAGAGAATATATTTTTTGACATTTTTTTATTTTCACGTTTATTTATATATTTTATTTTGTAAACTAGTGGCAGATTTTGGTTTTCCTGAAAATTATTAAAAATGGAAAAAACTTGATTAGAAAGTCTGCTCCTCAGTTATGGATTGCTTTTTGTATAGGTAGGTATATTGTGAAAAAAAGAGATATTATTTAAGGATATTTTGAGCTTGCTTTTACGTTACTCTAATACATCAACAATTTGTGGTTGATCTCTATCTGCTGCATCCACAACAGATCGGAGTAACACATCTCTTGGGTTGGCGTAGGTTTTGCTCATATCTTGCATAACCTAAAAACCATAAGATGCCTGCTATATGAGCACACACTCCCTAAATTCTAGCATCACAATTGCACGTACAATATGTTCTCCTGATTGAGTCTTGAATTTTGTTGACAAGCATACTATGTATATTCTATGAAAATATAGTGCCTAATCGTTTGCGTAAACCTTGAGAAAATTCTAGCTTTTATTAATCCTAGTTAATTTAGCTGAGTTTGAGGTATACATTTTTTATTAGGTTCTCGGTTTGAAGTATCCTGTATTATCCTGGAGTTAACTGCACTTGATAATTCTCCAATGTTTTGGTTTGAAGAAAATCAAGGTTTAGTCTCGGAAAAGGTAGGTCATTACAATTACGGTTGTTAGCCAAAATCCTCCTCTTCTTTGAAGTAAACGTAAACCATTTTGATTATTTCATTAAAGAAATATCACTTATCAAACACAATAGTTGCCATTTTCATAGCTCACTTTAATAATGTTAACTTTTCCATATTTACAGTAACTAGCTTAACTAAGATATTCTACGTTTAATAACTCAAAAACGGTATATGGTAGGGGTAATATATGGTCTATTTTTGAAATAAGGAATAAAGGACCATTTCAAAAATTTAATAATATACAGGGTATCCCATTTAGAAAAAAAATTTTTTTTGTATCCCCTGAAATTTGCACACTACTGTACTTTTAATAGCATTTTAACAAAATTCAGTCATAACCACACAACTTTTATTTAAAACTTTTTTTTCTATAAATAATAATAACGATGATAAGGGGTGGGTAATTTATAATGAATCGCCCTGTACTTTAAATGCAACGGCTTCACGCTTTGTTCGTAAACGACCCATAAAGGCCTGGATGTCCATGGAGACATATTTGAACATTTCTTGTAGATAAAATTTTTAAGATGCTATAACTTGAAAACAAATAAAAAGCGGATTATAACTTTTCTCCTCACTCACCCCATAGTATGCTTTATAACGTAGAAATATGGATATATTTAATGCATTGTTATATAATTTTACAAAGCTTTACCTTGTATATTATAGATATATGTTATTATATTGTTGTGGACAAAATCCTAAATAATTTAAATGTATGCATGGATAATTCCGCTGCCAGGGTGGAGAAATGGCAATTCATAAATTTAAATGAAATTTTACGCCATACTTGTATTTAACTTTTGTGCCATTTCCGAAACAAAACTTGTTCTCATTTTCAAACAATAACACTTAACAAGTTAAAATAAATTCAAATATACAGAGTAAAGTTAATTTATTAGTGAGATGTTTGATAACAGCAGCAGATCTTGCTATAGAAACGTTACGGAAGTTAAACAAAAGTATGGTATAAAATTTAAATAATTATGCGCGTTGATATATTTGTAAATTGGTTGTTCCAGTGGAATTTAAATTACAGATATGATACCACAATTTACTATTAAAATTGTGTGTGTGTCTTTAAATTTTGAGGAACGTTAACCAGTTAAACCGTTCTGTTTGAAATTTGTCTGCTTAACTTGATAGAAAGTTTGCGTTATTTTGAACTCGTATCTACAACTCTTCTCCTGTAGTTATCGGTGTGAAATACACAACAATTTTAAAAGCGCCCTATAAAAAAATCACAGGGCCTTATGTTAAGAAAACATGGTAGTCAGTTTGCGGGAGCACCATGTCCTCAATCGAATCATCTATGTAGGAATATTTAATTTAAATGTTGTCGAACATTTAAAGTAAAATATGTTGGTGCCCGGCATGAATGAACCACCACATATTTTGGTGAAGTAATTCTGGTAAATCACTCAATAAACTGTGCAACATATTTTGAAGGAACTGTAAATAATTTTTCCCATTTAGTCGATGTTATATAATAATGGGTCCATAATAAAATTACCATTGATTACTTCCCACGTATTAATCCCAAATTTATGTTGAAAACTTGTTTTGGATAAACGGACAGTAAAATAGACGCATATCAGCATCTAAAGATAAAAGATCTTGTATGTTTAAATACGATATGGATAAAATATAGTCTATCCGTTTTAAGAATGAAGCTTTGATTTAAGGCAGGGACCTATTTTCCAACTTCTCATTGGTCAAAACGCGAGGTAAACTGATACTGGATCAGGCTCTCTGCAGCATATTGTCAACAGGTCAAGTCTAGGGCCAATATTATTTTGCCTTCAAATGCGAAAGGTTGTCATCTGTTGAAGTAACCTCTACTAAATGGGCAGATTCTGTTGAACATGTTACAAAGGAAGAAAAGAAAAAATAAGTCTTATAGGAATCCATAAAAAATATGAAATTGACTTGCTTTAGACATTCCTACTTCCAGCCAGCTTAATTTTAGGTCATTTACTGGCCACTAAATAGATTACATAAAAATATCTACTACCAGTACAGATAAATATTCTGTTCTTATAAAAAAAAGTAACAATTTTCCCTCGATAGCAAGAAATTATGTAAATGACAATACAATGTGATTCAGTACCTCTTTACAAACTTTGGCAATTAAAAGTTGGTGTAATTTCATGAACAAATAATATTATATAAACAAGGTCCGATATTCTTTTGTTCACAAGTTTTAATAGTTTTAAAATTTTTAAGGTCCGATACCATGGTCACCCAGATCTCCCGATCTAAATCATTATATTCTGTGTTAATAAAAATGCTATTTAATCTAAAATTGGGTAGGATTTAAGTCAAATAATGATACTGACTCAACAAAGATCATTTTAATAATGTACACATCTAGATTGTCTTAAAATTGCTTGTGAAATAAAATCAAATCTTGTACTTTTAAACACGCTTACGCCAAAACAAATGGTTGGAATATTTGTTTGGATAATGAACCGTGACCTACGTAAACCCATGACGTCAGTACTAATATATTATTGTCTAGTAATTTGTTGTAAAAATTTTCTGTTTTATAATTTTTAAACGATCTCTTGTTAATTTTTATGACTTTATTACATTTTCTTTCACAATTAATATTAACAGTTAGTATACAATTATCGCTAATGTTAGGGGTTAGTTTTACTTCATGTGAAATATTTTTGTCAACTGTTATTATACCCATAGTATATTATTGTCGAACTATGTTGTGTAATTTTTGTAGGCTTTTTATTGGCATACTACCATTTTGAAATATTAAGTATTTACATTTATTTGTATAAAAATTGTCTTTAAATGAATCAAAATTGAATCACCAACAATAATCAATGTATCAATTTAGTTTATATTATTATCCAGATCCAACCATTCAAATCACCAGAAGAGGACGGAGTTTTTCCAGCTCTACTACAAAATGGACTGGAAATATTGCTCCCATTCCTCATTAAACTATTTAGAGCTAGTCTGGTATGGAACTATATCCCATCCAGTTGGTCGGCGGTTAATAGTATATATACTAAAAATGGGTAGGAAAGAACCAAGCCCTAAATCGCTTAGACCAATTGGCCTGACATCCTTTCTGTTGAAAGGCCTGGAGAAGGTGCTGGACGGATGTATCAGGGGGAACATCCTAAATCATCACCCCCTCAATTTCCATCAGTACGCCTATCAGACAGGAAATCAACAGAACTAGCACTCATTAACCTAGTCGAGAAGGTCACCCAATCCCTTCAAATTAAGGAAATTGCGGTGTGAGCCTTTCTCGACATTAAGGGAGCATTTAATAATGCACTGCCCGGCTCCTTATATGCAGCAGTGGCTGCCAGAGGAATTGAGCCTACTATAAGCGACTGGATTCGTGCTATGCTATCAAACAGAACCATAACAACGTCTTTACAGGGAGAAACAGTTAGTTTTAGAGCCACGAGAGGATGCCCGCAGGGTGGGGTTCTGTCCCCCTTTTTGTGGACCTTCTGGCTATTCTCACACTGTGGGAGGTTGAGGATCTAGCATATGCAGATGATCTAGTCATACTAGTCAGAGGAAACTCTGAATGAGGATTAATATCAAATACCCTTCAAGAGACACTGGATGCAGTGAGTAACTGGTGTGACAGGGAACAGATGTCTGTAAACCCTCAAAAAACAGTAATAGTACCATTCACCCGGAAAAAGAAGCTAGAGGACTTAAGACCTCCCACCTTAATGGGTGAAACTATTCCATTTGCGGGGGAGGTGAAATATCTAGGAATCACTCTGGATAGATCACTTAAATGGAACTCCCATCTGGAAAAGGTAATCCACAAAGCAAAGCTGTCCTTTGGACATGCCTTCATATTTGTGGCAAATCCTGGGGTCCCCAACAAATTTACTGGATCTATATCACAGTCATCAGACCAATGATAACATATGGATCCATTGTTTAGTGGCCGAAAGGATCACAACGGACGGCCAAATCTAAACTCTCTGGACTGAAGAACTTAGCAT
The DNA here is from genome assembly GCA_029963845.1 of Rhamnusium bicolor. NCBI lineage: Eukaryota > Metazoa > Arthropoda > Insecta > Coleoptera > Cerambycidae > Rhamnusium > Rhamnusium bicolor. Next base: position 12,771 of record JANEYF010000046.1, on the reverse strand, counting down.
GCATGACCGTAACGGGAGCAATTAGCACCATACCGTCAGCTGCAATGGAAATCCTCCTGGATTTACCCCCTCTTCATATATATCTGGAGAGAGAGGCCAGGTGGGCAACCTACAGACTGCAACAAGCGGCCATTAATATGCCGCAGACTAGTATCATGGAGCGGAACAGGTTGCTAGATGACATAGAGAATCACAGCATCCTGGGAATGCCCTCGGATACTATGCCTAACATGACCAACAACGAGCTGACCTTCAACATCCTTTCTCCAGAAAGAGATGCGTGGGATCGGAATAAAGCAGACCTACTGAAGGCAAACAGTTGCTGGTTTACAGACGGCTCCAAAACTCCCGAGGGAACAGGAGCCGGAGTACATATCTACAGAAAGGGTGAGAATATTCTCAAGCCTAGGTACTCATGCAACTGTTTTTCAGGCTCAGGTTCATGCCAATGAACTGTGTGTACGAAAGCTGGAATATATGCATCTTACACGCAGATCAATAAATATTTTCTCATATAGCCAAGCAGCTATAAAAGCTCTTGGCTCCTACCGGTGTAACTCCAAAACGGTATGGAATTGCCAGAAAGCTCTAAATCATTTGAGCAAAAACAACAAAGTGATTCTGGTCTGGATACCCGGCCACTCTGGTATGGAAGGTAACGAAATAGCGGACTCTTGAGCCAGAGAAGGAGTGGGATCACGATTCATCGGACAAGAACTAATACTTGGCATATCCTCAAGTACTGCCAAGATGGCTATCTCAATCTGGGCTGAAAGAAAAACTATTCAGTATTGGCAAGAGTTACCAGGATTAGTTCATTCGAAGGCGTTTATTAAATACTCTTTGAAATCAAGAACTAAAAAACTTTTAGAGGTAAACAGGATAAACCTGAAAACTCTAACAGACCTATATACCGGGTACTGTCGTCTAAATTATCATCTGCATAAACTCGGCCTAGCGGAAAACGCCGAGTGCCGATTATGCCTGAAGGATGATGAGAAGGCATACCACATCTTATGCACCTGTCCCGCTGTGGAGAGGATCCGATTCTCAATATTTGGCAAAAGGCAACAGCAGCCAGAGGATCTGGACACATTCTCACCCAATAAAATTATCACTTTCATTAAGAAACTGAACTTATTGGGTGAAATATAATTAGGCGTGAGCCACAATAGGCCTGCTGATGGCCGCAGTGGAGGGTCTACTGAGACCCACTCACAACAAACCTAACCTAACCTAACCTATTATCCAGATAACTATCAAAAGCCTCAAGAAATCAATTACCATTTACTTCTAGTGGGTGATATACAAGGTAGGACAATAGTGCGTCCGACTTCAATATCTCGAGTTCTATAATATTTAGAAACTTGATTTAAAAACATAAGTAAACTAGACAAAAAAGTCTATAACCGGAAATTGTTTTTGAATATACAGGGTGAGCCAAGACGATTGATTTTACAGGGTCAAGCAAAAATTTTTTTAAATGAAATGCAATATATATCAGAATATTTTTATGGCCTCCTTTCACTCCTGTATTATTATTGATTTTCTCTCAACCACTTGGATGTAATGATTTTTTTTGTTGAAATTATACCATTTACTCGTGTATATTAAAAATATCACTACAATCACAACTATCGATTTTCAGAAAAAATATGTTAGTATCAGTTGTGAAACATATGTGTGATGACACTCAGCCATTTTTACTTCCTAAAAGTACACAGGGTGGCCAACATTTTTAAATTTATAACTTTTTTTAACTGAATTCTTTAATTTTTTTCAAATTGAACACCCTGTATATTTTTGGAAATTGTGATGTAGGATTAAAAAACGAACATTTTTTGTACGTACATTCCTATGGCTATATGTGACCATTTTCAATTTACTGAACTATAACTGCAAAATTCAACAATAAAAATTAAAATTGAGGGTCTTTTTCAAATAATTCAAGAGAAGGTATTATAATAAGCGTGTTACATGATGCTCATAAAAACATCACACCAACAACAATCCAAAATTTGAAGGAAAATATAATAAATGCTTTTAGAAGTAGCAATTTTATGAACAGTAGATACCTTATTCCAAAGACGCATAGAAAGATGTGTTAGTCAAAATGGACAACATGTGGAGCACTTTTTATACCTTCTCTTGAATTACAAAAAAAAAATTAATTTCTATTACTGAATTTTGCAGTTATTGTTCAATAAATCGAAAATGGTTACAAATATCCATAAGAACGTACGTGCAAAAAATTTTTCCATTTCAATTCTACATTACGTCGTCCAAAAATATACAGGGGGTTGCATTTGAAAAAAAATTAGAAAATTCAGTTCATATAGTTATGTTTAAAAATGGTTTTTGGCCACCCTGTATACTTTTAGGAAGTGAAGATGGCTGAGTGTCAACACACAGATATCTCATAATTAGCGCTAACATATTTTTTTCTTAAAATCCATAAATGCGACTGTAGTGATTTTTTTTAATATACACGTGTAAATGGCATAATTTCAACAAAAAAAAAAATCATTACATCCAAGTGGTTGGGATTGAGCCAATAATATTACATGAGTGGAAGGAGACCACAAAGAGGTTCAAAAAATGTTCTGATATACATCGCATTCCATTTAAAAAAAATGTTAGTTAACCCTGTAGAATCGTCTTGGATCACCCTGTATACTCGAAAATAATTTCCGGTTATGGACTTTTTTATCTAGTTTGTTTATGTTTTTAAATCAAGTTTCTAGCTATCATAGAACTTGAAGTCGAACGCAGTATTGCCCCGCCCTGTATAGTACTTAACATATGGTTTTATTTATCTATTCTAATTTCTAGTAATATTAACCATAAATGATTTTCCAAATTTTTTATGATTTGATGCACATTATAGAACCTAAATATCGTATGAGTTACTAAAATTAGATATATTATAAAATTTTTATTAACCGTGGGTATTTAAACATATTTCAGATATTACGACGACACTGGTTTAATATTTAAACTTGAAGATATATTCAACTTCCAGCGTATGGAATTCAAACAGCCCTTAAACAGTGCGTGAGAGGTCCCGGTAATCCTGCTGCAGGTATCAACAGAGTTAGGTATGGTTAAAATAGTCGTTTTATCTCTGTTAACGATCAACACTAACGCTAAAATGTTTTCATTTTACCTCTGGAACTTTATATAAAATCTTATATAATGTTTTAGTTATATACGCAATATACTTATCGCTTTTTAAATTTGCTTTTCTTCACATGTATTTTGCTAAAACTGTTTAATGTTGGAAATACAAAACTAAATGAAATACAAGAGCTCCATCAACATTATGTTATAAAAGTCATATAACATTTTAAAAGAGAAATAATTTGATATGAAAAGGGTTGTTATCACATGTTCTATAAAAGTCTCTAAAGGCTTAGACAAATAAAAAACTCAATGTCATATTTTGAGAGATAGAAAATAGAATTCAAGATATATTAAATTCTTTTAATAATTATGATACACATATTAAATTTACTGTTGAAGAAGAAAATAATTGTCAATTGCCCTTTTTAGATGCAGATATAATTAGAGATGGTAACAAAATAGTAACCGAATGATATGGTAAGAGTATAAATTTAAATGGAGCGTTGAATTTCTATTCAAACCATCCATTACAACAAAAAAATTGATATTATAAAATCATTTAAACACAAAATACATAAATTATGTGACAAAAAGTTTTTCAAAAAGAATATAAATATTGCAAAAATAAATTAAAGAATAATAATTATTATCCTCCTAAATTAATAAATAGTATATATTCTTATAGTGTAGATAAAGAACATTTGTTAGATACATCCAACGAAAATTCGTCACATAATAATAAGAAATATTTTAAAATACCTTTTGTTAAAGAATGATTAACAAACAACTATTTTATTTTATATCAATAATTCCTTAGCTTCTCTATTTAATACATGTAAAGATAAATGTCCAAAAGAACTAATATCTAATGGTGTTTATAAGATACCGTACCAGTGTGGAATTAGTTACATTGCGCAAACGAGACAATGGGTAAAATCGAGAATGTATAATCACGATTATATGGCTCCTTGATCTAGAGATAACGAACTTGCCTCGAAACCTCGGGGTCCCGAGTTCGATTCCCGATCGAGGAACTGAATATTTTTGCGGAAAGAGAAATTAATCCCAGTATACTCGGATATTGAATGTGTGTCCGTTGTATTTTAATGTATAACCCTCTCCCGCACAAAGTCATTCCAAACCTTTATGGATAAAAGGGGTTGTAATTACATGTGGTGTTATTATTATTATTAAAATTATGATACAATTAAAAATAGAAAATCCTCTGCACTTTCTACCCATGCAATAGTCAATGGACATAATTTTCTTTTTGATGAAGTACAAATTTTACACTACGAAAGTAATATTACTATTAGAAATGATGTATATTAATAAAACTATTGTATAAATTTAAGGACAGGCATTGACAACTTAAGTGTATTATATACAGACATATTAAAAAATTTTGTAGTTTAAATATATAACATAATATTTAATCACTGTTGATAGCGTCTTTCTTTTCAATATTCTTAAGATACGTAAAAAGTTAAAATTATGAAAAACTTGTGATAAAAATGTTTCAACTTTAAAATAGAATTCCATTGTTTTGACAAACAGTGTAAAATATATTTGTTGTTTTATATTTAGAATTTATTTTTAAATAATTTTTAATTTGTGTAAATGTGTAATTGTGTAAATGTGAAATTTTTTTACCATTCTGACTTTGCCTACTGGCTTGCATAATTGGTAAATGTTTTCATGTTTAATTTCAATAAATTTTATTAAACTGTAAAAATGTATTGTAGATTCTGAAGAAGATCAATATATATGATCAAAACCAGTCAATTATTATAAATATATGTATACTGGCGTGCGGAAAAATATAAAATTGAACTTTGAAATGCATAGTCTCAAATCTTTACAGTCACGAATTGTTTTAAATTGTTTTTTTTTTTCTGTAAAATGTCATTCATACTAAATGTCAATATTTAATAAAATAGTAAGCAACTTTCACAGTTTTTCATGTGTAATTCATTTCTCTTTATAAACGGCAAACAACTGTATTCCCGTAACATAGAATTACGAATATTTAAATATTTTCGTGGGACATGCCACATTCAAGGATTCTGGTTCCCATTTAGCGCCTTTTCATTTTAACGAAGTCTTGATGAAACCTCTCGCCTGTATTATCCTGTGTGATACTATGCATCGTCCTCAATTTCAGTTTATAATAAACAAAAATTTGATTAAACAAGCGTTGTTAGGAAGGGCACATTTAAATACTTTTTATTTAACGCAAATCTCTAGTTTCAGAGAATGCAAAACCACATATTTTTTATATCAAAATGTGAGCCTTATACGTAGATCTTTTGATTTTCAACCAAACGAAATCATTACTCAAAAGTTAAAGCTCTCACATGGTAGATTCATGAAAAAGAAACTGACTATTAAATAATATATCCATTATGTATGTGTTTCCTCAAGGATAATGCTGTCTATTATTCATTGTAGTGAATGATTTCATTTTTCACTGGTTCTGAAATTTCATCGAATATGCCATGACATGTCGGTATAATGCGTAGTTGCTATTTTATTTGAAACGTCATAGTGTGTCAGAATTTTTATTGCGATATTTTACCAAAAATTGTTATTACTTAATAGTCGTGGATGAAGTTTAATATTCTACTCACATGTAATGGCTATTATTCATTAGGGTGAACTTCACCCTCATGAATAATAACCATCATTATATGCTCATTGAATAATATACTATTCTTCACGCAAATATAGTTATTTTTAAGTGATAATTTTAAATTTTTCTTTTCTCTTTTTTGGGACTACCACATGAATAATTCCTTGTTATATAAAAATAAAGTTAGTTACTCAGTGGGTTACTGGAAAAATAAACATCTGTGCTTGTGACTTTACGTCGAAACATTAGTCAGATGGTGTTTTTTGACAACTAATATACATATATGAGACACAAAAATAATAATATAATTCCCTAACGTTTCGGAAAACGATTCTGTTTCTTTTTTTCATAATTATTTATCTTATTTTAGAATATGTCACAAGCGCAAAGGTTTATTTTTCCAGTAACATACTGGGTAACTAACTACATATATTTTTTAGTTAACGAAGAATTATTCATGTGGTAGTAAGTCCCAAAAAAAGAGAAAGAAAAATTTAGAGAATGCCACAAATAACGTTCAAACAATATTAAATAATTTTAAACACAAGCAAAAATATTTTTCCGTCTACTTAAACAGAATAGAATGTTGAGGTAAAGATTTAAAACTGGCAAAGCGAATATTATTTTTGCAGAGATAATTAATTCGTTAAGTTTCTAGTTTACATAAAAACCAAGACAAGTTGGCATCATCTGGAGATATTGTTGTACTTTTAAATCCAAATATGACAATATTTGAAGTTAAATTTCTTTAAAATGATGACAGTATATCTAGATAAGATGTACTCTCATGTAGAAAGCTAGCAATCCTCAAACACGCGATTGTATATCTGAGGGTATTACATGGGCAACCCATAATAAACTTGTTTGCAACCCTGGTTACCCTAATGGTATATTATTATGAATAACAGACTGTTTGATGACTTGTGGAAATTAACAATGTTTATCTGTCTAGTATTAATATATTGTCAGTTCTACATTATTATTTTTTTTTACATTCCTTAAAGGATTTTTTGGAAAGGAGAATAGGGATATATTTCGACCAGTCTTCGGCGAAAAACACAAACAATTCTTTCTTTACCATACATTTTTATAATAATAAAGCAACACAACACAGATAATTTCTAATTAATTAAAAACGACTCAAACAAAGAAAAAGCTCACAAATCTGAACATAAACAAACACAATAAACGAACAAACGTAAATACAAAAGTGAGGTTGATCGATATACCAGTTAAAAAATGGCGATTCCGCAAATGCGCATACAAATTCAGTTCTGGCGAGAAGGCTTTTTTACTCTGTGCTAACGGTGAATACCGACTTTGGAACACCATGTACATGAAGCATCCGCCAAGATGACGAGGTATGCCTACAACCAGAGACAACCCTGAGACGCGCAAGTACGTGCTAAAATTTAATCCGCAGTATTAAATTGGTCGATTGTAATGGAAGGTGAAAGATAGCGCAACAAGCAAACACCCGCGAAAATTCAAAACCCCCTTTTATTATTTTATTGATATTATTTATAAGTTTTATTTCTGTAGCAGTTGGTAATCGTTAACCGAATGACTATCTCTGATGATCCACAAACGATCACCAACTGCTGCAGAAACAAAGCTATTTTAAAGTTAGAATACAAAACCAGATGTCAATTAATTTTTATGTTAAAATAATCAAAAGGTTAATTGTAACCTTGTTGAACTGCTTAACATAAGATTTAAAAGAAATATGTTTTTGTATTGGATAATTAACATAACACTCAAAACACAAATAGGTAGGTAATTACATTTTGTACAAAATTTATTAAAATCAGAAAACTACAAAAAAGCAAATTTAGGGCATTTCGTCAATATATTACAGAAAATATCAAGAAAGCATGATAGTTATTTATGCAACAAGACCGGAAAGTGATTCTTTACTGGGCGAGCTGGCAATTTCTATTGCAAAAGCCCTAGCGAGCCCAGTAAAGTAACTTTCTGGGTGTGTTGTGTACAACGTTTTTTCTGCAACAGTTCCTGCTAGTCTCAAAAAACTTTTTAACTTTAATAAAATATAAAATTCAACTGACAGACATCAGACGCTTACTTTCAAAGAAGACGGGAATAATCATTTTTAATTGTTATCGGATACTTTTTGTCAACAGAAAATGACATAAGGAATCGGTAAAGACTTTACAAATCCTTATGTCACTTTGCCGGGCTAGACCTGTAAATATGTATTTTCCACTCAAAAAAATTGGTCACAGTTAAATTTCTAGAAGGTGGCAGGTTACATCATATTGAACATTTTCCTTAATGTCCATTTCGTCAAATAGCAACAGACACAGTTTATCTTGCCCATTTGTTAAACTGTTGTTGATGTGTCTAAATAAGTGATCATTAATGCCAACAAGGAATGGGACCTTTTCCAGTAGTGAAATTAATGTTCTTTTTGAAGGCATCGCGACGATCTTTGACAATAGTTTGTAACACTCTCCTACCTTTTTGATCGCGTTTGGCACAGCGTAATTGGGAAATGAGGAAGTTGGTTGTAGTATTTGACATCCCCTTAAATATACATCTGACTACTGATGAGTCATCTAAATTTGATAGAGATTTGATGTCATGAGCCCTCTGCTTGCATATGACTTTCAACTTCCATATATGGTCCTCCTTCTGACAAATCATGTTCATAAGTTTAACTTTTCTTGGAGTAAAGGTTGCCCTTGAAAGATCGCCAATGCCTCTAAATACTGGTCGTTTTCGAACGGAGACATTCTGATCTGATACAGAAGTGCTGGGAATCTCCTCAAAAATTCACTATGCTAGGAAATTCCTCCGCCAACTCATAAGGTATATTCTTTGAAGTTGAGGCCGCGCTTGAGGCTAGATCTGAAGTAAAATGAGATAGATATTAGCGACCATGTTTATTAAATAAATAATAAATAAATAAATTAAATAATAGTAAAAGTCTGCGATAATTCTACCAAGCTAATTAGTAACAACTATGGATTGATATCTAAGGACCTCTCACCACCAACATTTTGTAAAACACATATTACCTGCTTGCACTTGGTATGTTGCCAACTGACGACATGGAAAAAGTGTGGGGACTGCATTGCGGGTCAACCTATGACTACTTAGGTCGACATAACTCTCAACAGTAAAATGACGGGAGCATATCCTATAATTTTGAAGAGTTTCTTCAGTGTAATGTATACCCATATGCTCTTGCCAAATTTTTGACCTGTAAAACATAAAAAACTGTGCTGTTAGAAGTGTTGTTAATTTAGTGCAGGCCTTAATTTACCTTTCCAACCTTGAAGGAAAATAATGAAGTTTTGCCACATCGTCCTCCGAAGAACCACACTCAACACAATCTAATTCGTGACTCTGTGGCCATCTCAAACAAAAAATAACCTACAACCAATTTCAATGTTTATTATGAGGAATGAAATAGGTAAAGGATACATTTTCTAATACTGTTTATCCTTTCTGATTAATATATAGGTTAGATGTAGCAGATAAAATTATTTATAATTTTATAACTTACCAGTTATATGAAATTGGTAGTCTTTAAGAAGAGAAATAGTCTTTAACACACAAATATCACAAAATACAACTAGAAATAAACAAAATCACGACAAAATAACAAACACTTCTTTCATCAGTTCAAGTTGACAGATAAATTCCACAGAAAAAGCGCGGGATAGAACAGAAATGACAGCAGTGTAAGTGCTTCCCTCTACTTTCACCTTCCATTTTATCGGACTAGGACAGCTATATTTGACTATTCTTATATTAAATAGAGATAGCGAATAAATGTTGCACGTCTCGGGTTGTCTCTGCTACAACTTATAATAATTACAACTAGACAATGTTAGTTGGGCGCCTTTACTAATTTAAAGTTTAGTTCTTTTAGTAATTGATTATGATATTAGACTGACATGCTAAATTCTAGATTCATAAGAATGGTATTATTTAATTAAATAAAAATTTTCAAATGAAATATATATACAGCGTCGATTTATCTGGATACGCTCGACAGTGTTGTATCCGTATGCTCATTATTGTCACAAAAATAGATGTATTATAATTATTTACTTAAATAAAACTATTTTTAAACTGGAGGAATGTAACTGTTTGAATATTTACGTTTTCTGAATAGCTTTTATATTCGTAATGCATACTTAATGTAAAATGTTCACATCGAAGTATGGCATGGTAGTCGAATGGGGAAAGCGCTTATAGCTATCCCAAAGGGTTTTTGCGTTGAGGTATTTTCCCGTATGCAAAGTAACGATAACAACTTGTAAATATAACATATAATCATAATTTTAAGTTTTTATTGTCAAATATAAGTATTTTAAACATATTTCTTTCTATATGTATTTATTTTATTTTAAGGTCAAATAATCTGCCCACACACAGAAGGAGTTGGTAGTCCACTCAAATTTGCTGTTTATCCACTGGTCCCCACCCTCGTTCAGCCTAGCAACTACCATGTCGTGCAATCGCATGGATGCGAGACTGGGCCATCCAGATGGACATCGTTAATATAATGTTGAAATAAATTATTTTTTGATTTGATTTTTGCTTATAGCTATTTACTCGGTACCGAATATCAATGGTTTGAATCCATCCAGCAATTTTATGTAATTAGTTTCGGATTAAGATAGGAGAGAAATCTCGATGCCCTAAATGTGGTTCGGATTCCACAATAAACTGTAGGGCCTCTCCTCTCTTTACTCAAGTTACTTCGGTGACTTGAGAGGTGGTTACATTATTATTATACACACACCGTCAAAAGTCTTGGACCCCCGATGTTTTGTATTAGTAAATAATTTTTTTTTTAAATATTGTATTTGTTTTTCAAAGTATGTTTCTTCTACATGTATTTTTTTTGTAATATAGGAATAATTTTTAAAAATTTAGTCAATTAAAAAAAAATGGGAAAAAAAGTTGCAATTTTTAAGTAAATTTATTATGAAAAAAATTAACAAAACATTTTTTTTAACAAAGTAAACTCCAACTTAATAGTCAGTATGACCTCCTCTGTTTCTCAGTAACATATTGACACGCCTGTACATTGAAACAATCAAACGGTTGATAATTTCTTGAGAAATATTATTCCATTCCTCTATTGCTGCTGCAGTTAACTCTTCCTTTGGGGTGGGTTCATGCGTTTGTGAATTGCTCTAGAAACAAAATCCTACATGTTTTCAATGGGATTCATATCTGGGGAGTTAGTTGGCCTATCTAATCGGGTAATATCTCCCTGTTCATGTACATCTTGAACCGTTCTTGCGTGATGTGGACTCGCGTTGTCATCCATGAAAATGAAATTGTTACCTAATTTGTCGCGTAGTGAAAAAATAATGGGCCTGATAATATTCTCAATATAAACTTGACTTGTCATATTCTGTCATATTCTGTCATATTCGCTTTGCTAAATATGTATAAAACTGACGAATATTTTTAAAAATTTATAACTAGTCAACAATACTTTCTTTATCTGTCAATTTATATGATCTTGTTTGTTAGCTAAATAACTCAACTTTGTTGCCTAGCAACGAAGACAAAATAAACATAGCCCAAATCTACAATATACAGAGGGTCCAAGACTTTTGACGATGTGTGTATTATTCTCTCAAACGCTCACTAAAATTATGTGGATCGTTTTAATCGAAAATGATAGACGGACGTAAAACAAAGCTTGTGCAACCAATACTAATTTTCATGTAATTCATAAATTAGCCTTACCACAAATTTAATTAATTCTGTACCCCTTCGTAGGCAGCTCCTCCAATAGTTATTCTTACATTGGATAAGCTTATCACTATTTCACTGAGTTTATTGTAATATTTTCTTATTCAGTTGTTAAGTACCAATTTATTTTTTGGCTTGTTTACTTTAGCACGAAAAGTGGAAATTATTATTGAAACACTACTTTTCCACTCATTCTGTTTGGTAAATTGTAGTAACACCAGCTATGCAACAGGAATATCGAGAAGGAAGTAATCGAATGTATAATAAAAAAGAAAATTAACAATTTTTTTTATTATGTATTATCGTAACGATTGATTTCATGTTTGTAATGTTACATTATAACGTTATAATATAGACGAAACCGGTTAAAAATTGTACAAAAACTTTACTAAATTGATAAGTGTATTTTTAAATCATTTCCAACTGAATAACTTTGTAGATTCTGATGAAGGCATGTAATAAATACAAAAACCGGTAAATTCACATAAATACTATCGAAATCACGGTAGAATTCCCGTTGCGTCACAGATTTATTTATAATCTACAACGTCCAAACGTTCTTTATTTGCAAAATAATAAAACGAGAGAGACAGCGCAGGAAATTCCATTATAAGTAACTCAATATCTCAGACTAACGTTGTTGATGCGTTATACGAAAACCTAACTTTCTTGATGAAAAAGAAAGAGAAGGCCTGATTTCGTAAGTCTCAGTAACAAGCGACAATAATATCGATCAATTTGATCGAACACTTTTGACTAGAGTCGTTGTCACATGTTTCATGATTTCCTGTTTCTGCATGTCAAATTTGGATTTATTTATTTTTGAGTTTGATTGTTACCATTTTCTTTATTTTATTGATTTTTGTATATGAAAAACAAATCGTTTCAGAACTAACGATAGTTTATCTTCAAAACAAAAGATATATTTCACTGTGTAATATTAATTATTCTTAAAAATACAAACAAAATCCTTTTTCTAGAACGCCATCAGATAGTTTTTTTATTTTTAAAGATGTTAATTAATTTGAATGTAATTATTAATATCTACAAGCAATCAACATTTGATCAAATTTATAAAAACATAAAGTTCGTTAAAATTTAACGACTGACAAAATCGTTAAATTATCCTGTTTTTTAACGGACAAATTAAAAATGGTTATTAATTTCCTATATGTGTTTTAAAGTTTAATAAAATCTAAATTAATGTTAAAAAGGATTTGTGTTTCTGAATCCCTACGTGCAACAATTCATCCTGAATAATAGCAGAGACA